>PNEQ01007403.1:23022-73589 GCA_003012365.1 Medauroidea extradentata | reverse complement strand
ACTGAAGAGAAACAAAAATTTCCTAACGACACAACTTAGGAAGCAATTAGTGCAAGCTCTTATTCTCCCTCACTTTCACTACTGTGATGTATTATACAGTAATTTAGACACAGCACTCGCTAGTAAACTACAACGTGTTTTTAACACATGTATAAGATTTATATTTAACATGCGCACACAAGATCATATTACACCTTATATGAACAGTTTAGCTTGGTTAGAACAAAACAAAACAAGGAAACTTCATTCATTAAGTCTACTATATAAAGTACTAAATACAAAATACCCAGCCTACCTCTACAATAGATTCGAACCATTGTCTCTTCTTCACAATCATAACACTATATCTAATGAAAATTACACCCTGAAAATACCCCGGCACAAATCAAATTACTATGGGAAATCTTTCACTGTTCAGCTTTCTGGGTTATGGAATGCAATACCTACTGAAATAAGGAACTGTCAAAGTCAAAAATCTTTCAAGACCAAATGTTTCGATTATCTACTTAAGGGTCCAAATTAATTAGATTTAACAGATGGGCTATATATTTTTTATTGTATTTCTTTTACACTGTAGTGACAATTTATTATACTACTTATGTAATTCTTATTTTATTATTTAAATTTAAGTTAATTTGTCAAAACCATACAATAAGTAATGTAAAACTTTAACAAGATTCATTTGAAAATACCTATGTAATTACTATGTCAGTTAAGTTATAATTTGCACTTTTTGTAATTTTTTTCCTTAAAATTAGTATTAGTAGACGTCATGTTGCAATATGTTAGTACACAACAATTATATTTAATAGTTTTGTAATAATCCATAACTATGTCATTTAATTAATTTAATGTTAAACTGTAACTATATTGTAACTTTTACTAAGATTATGGATACTTGCAAGTGAATTGTAATGCTGGTTAGTAGTAAGAGAGGGCCTCATGGCCCTAAGCTTGCCAGCTTAAATAAAACATAAATAAATAAATAAAAATAAATGGATATACAAGGATCAAACTCGTGTCGGAACTGCTAGGAGATGTGGTAGTATGACCCTATATTGCAATGTTAAAACAACACTTTATTGCTAGTGGCACTTTCAGTCATAACGGGGTCAACTCAATAGCATTGGTAGATAGGCGAGTGTCCAGACCTGTAATTCTGTGACCGTGGTCTGGACCGTAAAGCTGTTAGAGAGCACGTTAAAATTATAAATAAATAAATCAAGCACGCGAAAACAAATTTTTTCTATTTTACAAAAATGTCAAAAAATTGTTGAACAATATTCTCTGTGAACAAAGTGTAATTATATTTTTTAAACCGAGACGCCTGAAGACAACAATCTATCTTATAAGGCGAAACAGAGCATCGAATTTAACACAAAGACATTATGCGTTGTTTACTGCTTTGCAGCACAAAAACAAGCGACTAACGTCGGTTCGCTGGGGCCGATATTTTCCCCCGACTTACTCGGTACGACGAGGCTCGATGATAAATAACTTTCGCTTCGCAGACAATAAATTCACTTGCGGTGTATTTGTAGGCGGTAAAATATGTCGTAAACAGAATGCATTGCCATGGAAACGTTCATAGTTTATTCTCTTCCCCGAGCTCTGTTTTTTTAACCCTTATTTTCCGTGGAATGTTCGCCCAGGGGCGGGGGGTTAAGGGAAAGGAAGAAAACTCACATTGAACAAACCGGAAAGGGAAAATGTAACTGTAATATTGTGCCCGACTAGACGGTCCAAGTAGAGGCTGGGGTGTGGAACTCTGCGAGGGTGGAAATGGGGGGGAGGGGGACAGATGACGAAGAGCTGGAGACAGAACAGGGTGGGCATAATATATACAGACACTGGTTAACGGTTCAAAGAGAAGGGGGGTCACGCGAGAGGAGAGAAAAAATCTTACTGCTGGAATTTGTGAGTTACCAAAAAAACTTTTTTTTTTTTTCTCTCCTTCCTCGTAGCTTTCTAGCCTCGTCCATGCAGGGAGTTAGCCCGTGAACCCTTCAACTTCCGCCGAGTTCTAAACCACCCCCACCCCTTTCCTCGCCCACACTTCCGCAACACAAACTCACCCCCTCGAACTCTTCGTTTTGTTTTGACGACTACATACTCAGCATTCCCCCTGCCCCTGCTCCCTCAAAGATCTCGCCCCAACCAGTCCGCTTCGTTAAATAGGAATGCTGGCACTACTGCAGAGGAAGAACGCCGAGAGAAAGACTGGTTAAGGGGGAGAGGGGTGTGTTTAAAACACAGCGCATACCCCTCATGGCACTTACCCACCCCTGCAACTTGTTCCTGCAGTGTGCGATAGCTGTGGATAAAACAAGGGAGAAATATGCGCGTAGGAGCAAATTTGATGAACACAGACGTTAATTGTTGCGTTGGGGTTTGGGAATTAATTATCCGAAACTGTCTCGTGCAATTTTATTTTTCTATATTTTCTTTTAGTATCCTTGTGTTCGTTAAGCTGGCTTTGCTCGCCGTCATAATATACATATAAACGAACAGTTTGAACCGGTGACGTCACAGCCATGAGTTGTTTTGCAGCTCTGTGCTGTTTGTATTGTCAATTTGTTAACTAAAGGAAGATCGCGAAGCTGTAGAGAACAACAGATAAAACACACTACAAAACTATCTTATAAATGTTTTGCGAATTCTGTGTTTGGGCGATGAATATTCCACATATTGTGCTTACAGACGAATCACAAACGTTAGCAGATGACGTTTAATAATTTATGTTTCCCAATAAAATTAGAAAACTCTCATAACTCAAGAAATTTCGTCGTGCATACGCAAGTTACAATGAAACTCTCTAAACAGTCAACTTTTGGCAACAAAGTCTCTGTGCCTAGTACCAACCTAATTCCTTCTTTGATGCTTTCTAGCCGACAAAGGCAATGACTAGAGCCCACTTTTTTTTGGTGAAAAGAATTCTGCAACAGTTTATTTCAATGCCTTACGAGCACATCTGCAGCTTTGCTTCATGATTATGAGGACGTTCTCTGTGTAAATGTGTAAACCGTATTTTTATCCTGTTTAAAATACTGCTAGACGACTGCATTATGACTGCAAGATCGTTAACTGTGTACACGAAAATAAAACAAAATCGTAATGAACATATAGCTTTCAGGAATTTCGAAATAAATTGTGTCCCTTTGAAAAAAATTGCGGAAAATAAAGTCGTTAAGTCGAAACTCAGTGAAGAGAGGAATAGGGAAAGTAAATAGAAAGGAATATGTTCCTTATATCCCTCCCAAAAATACATTAAGAGGAAAATTTTATATTAATATTATGAAACCAAATAAAATGATAACAGAATTATTTGGCATACAGATCTTAAGAGGAAGAGTTAGACCATTTAATCGTATTTTCTGTTTTTGAGACATAACATTTATTCTTATTGTATTATTGGAATGTTCTCTACGACAAAGCGTAGAATATATTCCTGGTAAACTTTTGACATAAATAATAATGGAATATTTCATTAATTTGTCATGCAGAATAAACGCAGGAGAACGGGTTAACTGTGTAACTGTCCCTCACTGAACTTTAAATGAATAGTGTGGACCCGTTTTTTTTTTTTTTTTGTAGTTCGTTATTTAACTAATACTTACACAAGCATATAAAACTGAAGTTTTATTATAAAGGTTTCTAATTTTACACATGAATGATTAATAAAAAAATTTGTAATAGTATTCTCCCAAATGCAACAAGGATACTTCCGCCAAACAATTCTTGCCCCCCCCCCCCTAACCCTCGAAGTAAAACCAGTAATGACGCTCTTGGTGAACATATTTGGCATAGAAACGGAAATACTGGTGACACGCTACAACAACGTTTGTCCGTCAGACTAACCTAGGATGTATTTTAAGTCGATTTCTGTCTGGTTCATTTTGGAGCAAACGTGTGTTCTAAAGGTTTGGATTTCTCAAAAAACAAAATCACGGTACACGATTCAAACTATTTAAAACGATTCGAAATGAAATTATTTCACGCGGAAAAATCTTACATGCTCTTGGTCAGTGGAGGGCAGAGGGATTAAAATGCGAATCCGCAACACCTTGAAGCCGCCAGCCATGACACTTTTGTCGTGTATTTCTACGTCACACATTCCCTCAAGTGGTCCCTCGTTACACAGCTAAATTTTTTAAAATTTATTTGCTGGGAGAAGCTTGGGGGAAAAAAAAGTATACCAAAAATATCTCTGATGCGCAGAAATATGGGAAATGTAAGAAATTGCCACTTATATCACTTCCATTATTCATTGCTAGAGCCCACGATTTTTGGTGAAAAGAATTCTGCAACAGTTCGTTTCAATGCCTTATGCGCACATATGCAGCCCTGCTTCATGTTCAGTGATTGGCTGTTTATAACTCTCAGCGTCTAGGCTTCCACCAATAAATCACAGACTTGTGGTGTCGAAGAAACCTTGCTCCTGTTGGCACAGTCAAATGAGCCACGTGTGTGCAATAATACATTTTGTCACTCCTTTAAACAGACGAAATAAAGCAATTAAGTACTGCAGAGATTCCGCGTGCATTTTGATATTATGTTAATACATTGCTTGTTCATTTTCAGATACACGATCGCAACAAAACACTAATTTTATCATAAAACACTCAATTAACGTTATGTGCATGTATGGTACAGTATTATATTTATACTGAATCTAAAAAACGTTGTGATAATGAAGTGTAGTTGTAATGGCGCTTAACTCATTGTTCCCTGCAGAATACTTTTGAATATATGTTCGAGGCGTCTCACCTCCAAATTGTTTTCTTTATTTCATCTAGCAAATTCTTTACTCATTTGCAATTTCAACAAAGATTTTTTTTTCTGATTGTATCGTAATTATTCGAAGTACCATGACCTACTGTGAATTTACTAACCCGAAATACGTATGGAAAATTCTGATCAAGAAATAACCAACAAACAAAAGAAATATTCTACTAGCTATTGTTGTGACTTTTTCAGTACCTACTATGAGCACGCAACACAAAAACGATCTTGTGTAGCAAATTTAATGTTTGTAAGCAACCGTGCTCGTTAAAAAAAATACAACGTCGTTATGTTTATAAAATGGAAGCAAGATGGCAACAGTGTCCTGAATTTCTAATAAAAGTGTTCTGCGAATTAAATGTCTCTTGATAGAGATTTTGTAACTATTTGTGTACGCAATATTATTCCATTAAAAAACACTTTGCTTGTAAATAATATAAATTTCCTTTCTAATTCCGTTTCTCGCGTGCTAATATTACGCAAGACCACAGAACGAGAAGTTTGTTTTTTTCTCCAGCTAGTGCGTTCAGTGTATGAAACAAGTATACTGTTCTTTTCACTCGCATATGTCTGCCACGGGATTGTGACCGGAAGTTTGAAACTGAGGAAGACCTCGCATTAAGGTTCCGCACTTATGAATTTCAACTCAAGAATATCATTCTGCTATAGTGAAATAAAGTATTCGAAATTTAGTAAGTGGAATTCGGCAATTCTTAATAATCTCGTAACAACTCGAGAATCAACCCCCGGGAAAGGAGGTTACAATGACTTGTACGTAGTAACAATCCTAGCGTTTGGTTTAAGTGACTGCGAAAAACTCTGGAATGCAAACAACCAGAATAGTTGGATTGTGAACCAAGCGCATGTCTTCAAATGGCTAATACAGTTTACTTATTACCACTGCCCCAACTCACCCGCTCCCAAAAAAAGTGAAAGCAAAATTACCCTCGTTTCTTTTCCTAAAGCAAAACAAGTTACATTAAGATCGTTTGTAATGTCATTTACAATGTCGAGCCTGTGGTTCTGCTTCTTCAGATAATAAAGCCTGGCTGTGACCGCCATCATACCAGAAGTATAAAAAATTTCCAACCAGAAGTTTGAGCAAAACCAACTAAAATCTAGTTCTAAACAATAGAAATTATAAGATGTATATAAAATAACGAGCAAAGTTATTATTTAAAATCAGGTTCCCTTCGGAAAAAAAAAAACTTTACTGATTTTAGTGGCGATTCCTTGCACTGAGTCGTACCTTCTTACACTAAAATGTACTTCCTTGCACAAAGTTGCACTTTCTTGCACTAAGTTGCACTTTCTTGCACTAAGTTGCACTTTCTTGCACTAAGTTGCACTTTCTTGCACTAAGTTGCACTTTCTTGCTCTAAGTTGCACTTTCTTGCACTAAGTTGCACTTTCTTGCACTAAGTTGCACTTTCTTGCACTAAATTGCAGTAAAGTGCACTAAATTGCCCTTTTTCAATTTTATGCACTAAGTTGCACTTTTTGCACTAAGCTGCACTTTTTTGCACTAGGATTCACTATCGTGCATTAAGCTGCACTTTATTGCAGATAGTTGCAATTCCTTGCACTAGCCTGCACTAGTTTTCACTAGGCTATACATTCTTGCAATTAGTTGTAGTATTTTGCACTCACCCTGACCCAACCTTCTATAAACAAACGTAAACCGACATAACCTAACTAACCTAACTTTACTGAACCTAACATAATTTAACCTAATATAACCTAACCTTACCTTGCTTGTTCAAAGATTCACCAACATACAATAAGCTGCACTTTCTTGCACTAAAATGACAGTTTTTGTTCACTAGGTGACACTTTATTGCAATATGTTGCAATTTCATGCACTAAGTTGCATTTTCTTTAACTTTAACTAAGTTACATTTTCTTCCACTAAGTAGCACTGCCCTGCACTAAGTTGCAATTTCTTGCAGTAAGTTGTATTTTTACACTAAGCTGCAATTGCTTGCATTAGGCTGCACTAATTTGACTAAGTTGCATTTCCTTGCACTAGCTGCATCTCTTATTAGGCTTCACTTTTCTGCATTAAGTTGTATTAGCTTGCACTGAACCTAACCCGACCTAACATAAACTAACATAACCTAACATAAACAGACCTAATATAACTTGTACAAACAATCACCAGCTTATATCAAGTTACTCTTTATTGCACTAAATTGCACTAAATTGCACTGAGTGGCTCTTTTTGCACAAGGTTGCACTTTTTTATACTAGGCTGCACTATCTTGCACTAAGTTGTATTAGCTTGAAATAACCCTAACCCACGGTCGTGAAGAACAGGTCTGGACACTCGCCTATCTACCAATGTATTTTGCTTGACCCCCTTATTGTTTGGCTGTAGTTCGTCAAGTTACCGAGAATGTCGTACATTTTGGCGCTGTTTTCCGGGCGATCGGAACCAAACTCCGTCCACTGTTTTCCATTGTTAAATTTATAAAGAAAATAAAGATTGCTGGAGCCTTTTCTTAAATTTGTGAGCGATGAAAGAATTTCATAAATTGATAAAAAAATACGTTTTGATAAATTGTTTACCTTAGCGGAAAGGAAGTGGGCGGAGTTTAGTCCGACCGCCGTAACATCAGCGCCAATAAAACACAATATTCTCGGTAACTTGGTGAACTACAGCCAAACAACAAGGGGGTCAAGTTTCCAGGCGAGTATCCAGACCTGTTTTTCTACGACCGTACCCTAACCTTACCTAACATAAACTAACATAACCCTACATAACCTAACCTAGTCCAATATAATCTAACCTAAGCGAACCTAACCTAATGTAACATAATCCAACCTAACTCAACACAGCCCAAACAAATACATCATAACACAACCTAACCTTGCCCAACTGAACCTAACCCATGTGACCTAACATTCAACAACACTATGTAACTTAACCCAAAGCAAACAAGTTAACCAAAACCACCTTTACATAACCTTCTTGCACTAAGTCTCATTAGCTTGCATTAGGTTGCACTATCTTGCACTATTTCCACTGCCGTGCACTATAGCACATTTAATAGAATCTCTTAGAAAAGTTTTCTCCTAACAAGCTGCACCAATGTTCGTGCAGCTGCTGTACAGACCTCATATCGTTTTACTGTAACTTATAAAGTGCGGTTTATTGTTACAGTCAAATAATTAAAGTCTATCCACAAAGACACGCTGCCAACATGAATGAAGAAAAATCTGCAGATTGGCACATAAGGCATTGAAATAAGTTGAAGCAGAAATATTTCGCGAAAAACAAGGGTCACAACTTAGAACACATGACACGCTATGCAACACCATTAATGCGCCAAGTATTGACTTATCATAAAAAAACAGGAAAAAAAAAATAACTGACCCGTTTTAGGACAAGCCAATCTTCAAACCCATGTCCATTTGAGTAAGTTTTTTTTTTTTTTAATTGACTGAAGAGATTTTCTATATTTATTGGAGTGTTCTGGGCCAATTAAAAATGTAGAGTTGTAACAACGGAAGCAACTGTGTCGTGCCATTGTGTTGGAGGGCGTGGTTATCTGCAAGCTCACCAACCATTTTTTTGACAAGTTCATCGTAAGTCACGTCTGGTGTTGTCAGAAAATATTTTTTTCTGACACAGCGTACACTTCTATCCAGTAACTGCAAGTATAGCGGCTAGTTCCTTTAGTGTCCATGTCGTGTCATTACCACAATGCCGAAATACCGAAACGCCGAAAGTACAATAATTCCGAATATTATAACGCCGAACGGCAGATTTACCGCAACTCAGAAAGCAGATAAATTTTACTGAAGGCGTGTCAAGAGAACTAACCAAAAAATAAACTAAATATTTTTCTCTGCGTCCCTTAACGCCGGAATACCACAATGTCCAGTCTGTACTTGACTATAACGCTGAATTTTCTCATAATTCCGAATTTAGAGTTGACAACAATGCCGAATCCGTATTTGAACACAGCGACGAGTCCGTAACTGACAACAACCCAGAATCCGTATTTGACTACAGCGCCGATGTTTATTTTTGGCCTCATTGAATCTAGTCAAACATAAACTTACCAAATCGTCATTTCTGAATTCGGCATTATTGTCAACTGTGGATTCGACGTTATGGTGACTCTGGATTCGACGTTATGGTCATATTACGGTTTTGGCGTTACGGTCACTCAACAGTTTCAGCATTGTGACGGTATATTGTGGATTAGGCTTGTGGTGTTTCACAGTTGTGGTATTTCGGCGCTGTGCTGCAGCACCGCCCACGTTCTTGAAAGTGCTGTACTGGAAGGATACTTATGACAGGCACTACCTATTTGTTATTGGTCCGGATTACTACAGATCGTCTAGCAAAACATGACCTTATTTAGTAGGCAGTGATACGTAAATTTGTTTATTGAAGTCTAGTCTATCTTGGCACGAACGTTATCCGCGATATTCTCCTGTCCTTACCGCTTAACCTTGCTGGGAGCGGCATATTTATAGCACCTGAAAACTTCACGTTTTCTTTTAAGGGGGAGTCTTAGACAATTGAATTGTATTTTCAGTTTCTGAGCAATAACATTTATTCAAATTATCAAAATGTTCTCTTCGACACAGCATAGGATACATTCTTTGCAAATTGCTTGACATAAATAATAATGTAATCTTTCATCAGTTAGTCATGCATAATCACTGCAATATAATTCTTTTGCAACGATTCTGCATGACAAATTGATGAAATATTCCGTTATTATTTGCGTCGAACAGTTTGCCAAGAATATAGCATATCGATGGTGAAGAATGGAAACATTCTATGTCAAAATCTTTTTTCCACAGAAGAAAGAAAAAGCTGTATATTTTGTATGGAGAACATCCACAGCTCCAATCTTGATATTTTATCTTTAGTAACAATTAATTTAGTAAGTTCACTATGTCAAAATTACTTTGTCATAAATTTTTCATGCAGTAGAATTTAAAAATGCTGAAAACTGACATAGAAGGTTTTTTATTCTTCACCATAAGCTTTGTCGAAGAGAAAATTTTGATTATACAGTTTGAATGAATGTTATTGTGGCTTAAAAACTGAAAGTACAATACAATTGTCTAGCACTTCCCCCTAAGTAATCTATGATTAATACATACATGCTTGATTGTGTGAACAATGGAATGATGTACAGACATCGTATTGAATGCGAGAAATTTCTTACATTTCCCATACTTCTGCGCATCAGAGATATTTTTGGCATACTTTTTTTTCCAAGCTTCTCCCAGCAAATAAATTTAAAAAAAAAAAAATTTTACCCGTATAACGAGGGGCCACTTGAGGGAATGTGTGATGTCCAGGAAATTACAAAACATGCTGCGCCCCTCGGCAACTCTCAGCAGTTCTACAAAGTGGACGTTGTTCGCTTCATAAAAATGAAAAATGCGGCGCATGTCTGATCTGGCGCGCATGCTTGCAGCTACACGAGCCCGCGACGAAATGAACTACATTTCATTTCGAGAGAGAAAATGCAAGTGACACGGGAACAAAATGCTTTTCATCTCGGTGAATGTTTGCAACACTAAAATGCCACTCACATATGGAAGTTCTCTGTGGAAATGTGTAAACCGTATTTTAATCCCGTTTAAAATACTGCTAGAAGACTGCATTATGACTGCAACATCGTTAACTGTGTACACGAAAATAAAACAAAATCGTAATATACATATAGCTTCCAGGAATTTCGAAATAAATTGTGTTCCTTTAAAACAAATTGCTGCAAATAAAGTCGTTAAGTCAAAACTCAGTGAAGAGAGGAATAGGGGAATTAAATACCAAGAGATATGTCCTCCATATCCCTTCCAAAATATATTAAGAGTAAAATTTTATATTAATATCATGAAACCAAATAAAATGATTACAGAATTATTTGGCATACAGATCACAAGAGGGAGAGTTAGACCATTTAATTGTATTTTCAGTTTTTGAGACATAACATTTATTCTTATTGTATTATTGAAATGTTCTCAATGACAAAGCACAGGATATATTCTTGGTAACCTACATAAATAATAATGGAATATTTCATTAATTTGTCATGCAGAATAAACGCAAGAGAACGGGTTAACTGTGTAAATTTCCCTCCCTGAACTTTGAATGGTGTGGACCTTTTATTGTGTACTTCGTTATTTAACTATTTCTTACACAAGCATATAAAACTGAAGTTTTATTATTAAAATTTCTAATTTTACACATGTATAATTAATAAAAAATTTGTAATAGCATTCGCCTTACCCCCCTCACCCCTACAAAGAAAACCCTGTAATGACGCCCTTGGTGAACATGTTTGGCAGTTTGCATGGAAACGGAAATACTGGTGACACGCTACAACGGTGTTTGTCCGTCAGACTAACCTAGGATGTATTTTAAGTCGATTTCTGTTTGGTTCATTTTGGAGCAAACGTGTTTTAAATAGTTCGAATAGTGGTCCTCGATTTTGTTTTTTGAGAAATCCAAACCTTTAGAACACACATGTAAATGTGTAGACAAGAATCATCTACTTGGGTAAAAAAAAAATCAAAACATGAATATTATATTTAAAAACCAATTAATAATATATTGATATTTATATTACGATATAAGGGTGCGGTCTACATCAGTTGTCGGCGTTATTTTTTTTTTTATTTTTATATTCGTACCAGATATTTTTATCTTATTTTAGGCATAAACTGTGACTAAATTTTTCTCTTGTGAAATTTTTTTACCCAACATAATTATTGCGTAATGACGCGTGTACCTTAAAACTTCGTTAGAGTCACAGAAGTTGCTCAAAATAGTTGTTTTGGAATTAAATCCACTCAGAATATAAAATATTTATTTAGTAAATTGTTCTATGGAAAAATGTCATATCTTTGCTGAGTGAAGTGAAATGTGCAGCGAATATTTGTGTTTGCTTTGTTTAAGTTATGTATTAATATGTACAGACTCTTACTAGGGAATTATTAATTTAGCCATTTAAGTTTTATACTGACCGATATCAGGGATGCGGCCTAGTAGAAAACAAGTAATTTTTGGTTGTTAAAAAAATAACTACGTTTCACGGTGTCGCACTAACAAAAGCCAATAGGGACTAAGCAAAGGGCTGTTAGGAACGACTAGTGAAAAATATTTAAGAAAAAAGTTCGATTCTGGTAACGTACAGGATAAGACGTATCCGACTTTGGCTCTGGAGGAACGACGACCGGACCCATTCCTAGGCTATTGGTCACCTATCAGGGAGGATGGAAAAGTACTTCCTGACCTAGAGGACAGTCTGCAGGATTCCTGGTGTACTGAGAGGTACATTTTCCATGACGGGAAGGAGGTTCGTCGGTCCAGGACCAATCACCATCGCAGTCTCTACGTTGTGCCTGTTTAAGGCCTGAGTTTGCTCTCGCTAGTCCGATGGAGGGCTATAACTTCTGTCCGTGGTGGAAACCACGATAACGGGGTTTCTTTCGTCATCTGTCCAAAATTTTCCTGAACTCAGGAGAGTTCAGGATTTTGAAACCAGCCTACTTCAAAACGTGGTGAGCTTTTCAATCCCCTCGACACCCAGGAGCTTCGTAGATATTGTAATTACTTCAGTCTTCAACGTAATTTGAGTTAGCAGCAGAAGTGCCACGTTCTCACGGGAATCCCTAGAAGATAAGAACACTCAAGCCGGAGCAAAGATACTAACTCTATTGAAGAAATCTACATGATAATAGCTAGCTTGTTCTCATTAAGGTCGTTCTGTTTTAATGTTGCCAGTGAAGTATAAATTTAGAAATCTTTACGTATTACAAAATATGGTAATTTTCAGAGAACTGATAGCTGATCTAGTAAGAGTCTATAGTATCCCCACTGATGTCAAACATAGATTATTCAGATCCACAGTTTAATTTTAAAAATATTGTCCACTTTTATTTGTGTATAGTTAAACTACAATAATTTTGTCTTTATTTATAGTAGGGATTTCAAGAGAGCCTAAGTTATCTTTACATGTTATTGTTATTTAGGGTCTGTCCTGTTCATTACAAATAAAACTCATTTTCTGTACCTATCAGTAAAAGAGAGATAGTTCAGAAACTAAATTACAGAGTATAACAGGCTCCAAAGTATCCTACATATAAACAAAAAATTATATATTGTTGTATCAAAAAATATTTGCTGAAATTTAAAATTTCAATTTATATTAAAAAAATAATTTTAAGGAGCACATAAAATATTTATATTTTGTTCTTACGTAGAAGACGTTGTAGCCTACAGCGTGGATATTCTCTGTAATTTTTTTCCCAGTTTAGTTTGTCAGTTGGTTTTAGTGGCGGTAACCTAACCGTGAAATGCAAATTTCGACGTTTACCGAGTCGTTACACAAAAACAATGAGAGATAAACAATTTCATAAGAGCCAAATTGAGTCAGAGTTTATGTCTAAAATAAGATAAAAATATATGGTACAAGTATAAAAATAAAAAAAACCTTTGAAAACTGATGTATACCGCGCCCTTAAGTACTCGTATAAACAGTGTAATTTATGCATTCACGTGGATATGCATTTTTATACATTCACCTGCTAGGATAGTGAAGCAAATGCAATTACAAATATGGGGTTACATTGCACTTCGAATCGAGGTCACGAGACGAGAACATAATTTGAATGACAGTCTGGGGAGCAGTTGAGTAGAGACACTCGCAACGAATACCAGCTGTGGCGGATTGAAGTTCATTTAAATTAAGTTTCGTACCGCTCAAAACTCGAGAGAGCTTGATTTTATCACCTATCCTCTGTGCATGTAGTTCTTCCTGTGATTTAAAAAAAAAACTGACGTAGTGGGAGCTAAGGCGAGGCGAAAGAAAGAATATACGAACGGAAGGATAGTATGGAATTACAGAAACCAAAGCTAAAAATGTAAACCGGAAAATGTTTCTAGAGAACTTTTTATAAACAGTCCTGTTCAGCCAGGCACTAATGATGACCCTCGTATCATGTAGCTAGCATAAACTTACGAAACTTAATTTGCGTAGTTTCAGGCTAAGTGGGTTATTAATGTCGGCTCTGGTAACTGTATAACGCAAATTATGTTGATGTTTGTTGGTAACGTTAACCTGAGAAAATACGTGCAACTGTCTTCCTCTGACCCTTAGAAACTAATACTTAGTTATAAAGAAAGTATTTTATTTTAATTATATCTCACTATTTCACGACGGTATTTCTCGAGCGAACGATTCATAAATAATTTGAAACTTTTTGCTAATATGATACTTGAAAAATTTAAGGGCTGCTTGTACACTGTAAATATTATTTGTAAATTTACCACACCGTCATATAGGAGTTTTAAGACTGTACGTAAGGGAAAAAACATGTCTTACACATTAGTGGCAGAATTCCTACACATTCTCAAGAATCAGTCAAATATTAGCAGTTGTTACTAATAAAAACAATTCTCAAAATTTTCACTATTTACTAGATACTGTGTACGTTTTAAAAACTTCCATTATTTTGTAGGTTTAGAATTTAATTTTACAGTGTTTCCTTACCTGGACGATTTTAACTGCTACGTGTTCGTGTGTCTTCCCTGAAAATAACAGCCGTTTGGTTTTGAACTGATGCAACTTTGATTTGCTTTATTCTAGTTACAGACGTCTTGAAATGACAGAACGTGGGCAATTGTTTAGTAAGACCTTTTCTTAGCTTGCATAAATAATTAGAAATATTTTCATGCACTTGAATATTTCCGCGAATAATAGGAAGTCCTTACATGCAGCTGATGGTCAGGGACAGTTAGTTTGCTATCAGGTTACTGTCTACTAAACTCTTCCTTGAGAACTGTAAGCTAATAGATAGAGCAACTGATATTTAGAGAATATAATTTTGTACCAAATCTTTGTCCTTCGCGAACTTATCACTGGTTCTAATTTTGGCAAGCCGTGCCTCCGTGAGTGTTAAATTTGTCTGTCTAGCTCTCCGTATAGTAAAACTTCGTTTAAGAGGCAGCGTTACCTCTTTTGTCAACAATAATCATTTTCGGTTAATTAATTAAGGATATAACGAATAACTGGCAATGTTTCCTTACAGAAATATTAAATTTTACTACTAGGTGCGTATTACAGGATGAAATCGGTACTGAAAGTAATTTAGTGCTTATTACTTGGTGAGAGAGAATATTTGTCTTAAAATTTAAATTAGCTTAATTATTTCATAGCTAGGTGACACTTTTATTTTTTGAATACAATTTACGTAATGAATGGTAAAGAATTAGCTACGTCGTTATTAAAATAATTTCAATTAATTCTTGCCAAATTTTCAATTAGGAAGGAATAAGTGGCACGGGTTCTTCCATAACCAAAGCTTAGTCAAAATATTATTATTTTACTTTTTATTTACCACTACTATATACCTTAAATGTGACGCGTGTAAATTAAATAACTGTTATTTTTACAATTTTAATTCAACAACCACATTTTTACGGTATACGAGTTTAGAGTATTACATAATCGTCAAATAAAACCGCGCGAATTTTTCACCCCGACTTAATTTACTCACTTTCTTGCCTGTCTGTCTGTTCGGCACAAGTTTTGCAATCGATTTTTAATTAACTTCTCGACGAGCTAGAGACTTGAAACTTTAAACATATCTCAAAGCTGTTTGTCTGTATGTTTGACTATTCGGTACAAATTTTGTTTGTTTATAATCAATTGCGAAACTTCACAATTTCACACACGCAAAACTAACCAGCAAAAAAAAAACCTTAGTAAAATTAATATTCCACGTTTTTGAAACAATAGGCATGCAATATATAATATCAAAAAATATGTATCTGTAAGTGACTTAGATGAACTAAGGCATTGAATGTACCTTACTTTTACGTTTTAAATTTTACAATGGTTTTCGTGGCTATTAAAAATTTACGAATACAAAATTTTAACACAATCCATATTGTATAAGGAATCTGTATGTTGTTACAAATGTTTATGACGCGGAGAAAATTTTTGGTAATGTTTACTACGTTTTGAAAGGTGGTATATTAATATTATTTTATTTAAATAATTATTCTTTCCTTACTGGTTATTTGTAAATGACTTCTCGTCACACTTTAGGTAAGATTAAATTTACTACAGGTTGGATGGAAAATGTGTTTTCTTATGAGAGAGTTTGGCACAGGGAACATTTCTGCCGCTAGTTTCACTGCTATCGCTGAGGGACAGTAAAAATACTAAACTATAGTAAAATTAAATTTAAATAGACTCGGAAATGATAGAAGTCATTTAATTGAAAATAAGCCAATTTCGCGTTTTAAATTTACTAACGTTATGTAACCTAAAATTCAGGAAAGCTCTGTGATTGGAAGAGTTTGTACTCATTACCGATACCAGCGCTCAAGCGGTAGACATTTTCCTCATGACAAAATGTTAACATTGACCTTCAAACCTGTAGTAGAATTTGTCTTACTTTGGGACATAGCAGCTCTAGTACGGTTAAGGTAAGTTTTTCTTCTGCGATCTTAGCTGTTCTGTGCTGACTATACGGGGTAAACAGTTGCCGGTCGTGTTCTAGCTGCAGGCCCGGAGTACTCCGGGCAGTCCAAGGAGCGGAGATTCTCCGGCGAGGGGTGAGGGACAGCTCACCAGCCCAGACGATTTGGATGTTGACAAAGAGGACGAATGTAAATAACGGATGGGAGGGGAGGAAACAAATGAAACCCAATTTCCTTCCCGGCGGAGGACACTCAAATAAAGTAGTAGAGGGAGGAGAACGGGGGATAAAGGAGAACTGGCAAAGGAAGGAGGGGGGAGTTAGGGCAGCAGCATAGTTTAAAGAATTCGATTTGCAAGGAATGCCGGGACCAGAAGAGCTGGGAAGTTAGGGCGAGGGAAGTAGAGTTTCTGCAATCGCCTTGACAAGCCCAGACGAGGAGGGTGTGTTTGTCCATCTGTCGTAGAACACACCAGCTTCCAGCAAGGAAGAAGAAAGTTCCCCGGATTATCACAGCCGCCTTCCTGTTGCTACGGAACATTCTCCGTTGTCCTCGTGTTAGGTTCGGACAAGCCGCACACTGTAAGACAATTCATACATAGACCATACACGGCAAAGTCAGTACTTTTGAAGACAATTCTATCAACACGAATAGTCAAAACAATTCCGATACTAATTTTAGAGTACCATTGAATATCTGCTTCGTGTGAATTACTTGCAGCGTTGTGTCTATATTAACAAGTGGCGAGAAGATTCAATATTTTCTGAAAAGTGTAAGTAATAAAAATTGTCAAATAAATATAATTTCAAATAATATGTAATTCGAATAAATTACCTTATCATGTGAAGAAGTGACCAGTAACTAAATTAACGAATAATTTAGTGGATCTACACTCATAATATTTACAACATTCGCGAGTTTATTTGTTTGTATATGATCTGAAATAATGGTCAGATAACATTGGCAAATGTCGCATATTCAATGACCTGCTAACTGAAGGACACGGAACGCCAGGCACGTTTATTACCTGTTCTGTGAAGTTCATTGGTGCAACTTCTGCACAAACAGACATATTTCGGGTTCGTAACAGTAGATCTTAGACATTTATTGGTGACTGAAAGAGTTCAGCTGTACCAAATGATCGTCGGCCGTACACATTAGTTGGAACTTGCTACATTGTTTTGGGAGATTACCCTCGTACTAAATATCTTCGTTGTTTATTGTAAAAGCTTGAGAAATATGGGGAGTTCTCATCTCGGCATTTCTCTTGCCTCCCTCTGTTCCTTGGACGATAGTGTAGCCAGTTAAGGGAAGAGCTTACAAGAGCAGACAAGGTGTGACGTATAAATGTACGTGCTATCGGGTCGCATCGGCCGGAGATAACCCTTTCTTCCAGTCTCCTTCTCTCTTACACTGTATCTCTCTCTCTTACTTTCTCTTCGCTTCAAATCCTTGCCAGTCCCATTGTGGGACGGTCTTTCAGATCGCCTCCCTAGGACCGTGGAAGCTAAGGACCGGAATTCCGGCAGGGTAGGAGAAGGGAGAGGATCTGTAAGTCGCCTTGAGGAGAGAGGAGAGAGATGTTGGAAGGAGGAAAATTGGTGTTGGATCTTCAGAGCAGCCGGCGACAACGGCCAATGACGTGTCATTCAGACCCTGACGACAGCATCGTTCCTTGTTATTGGTTGATCGAGGAGAGTGAAAGGCTAAGAAACCTTAGTAAACTTAGTGCGAAGTAGTCGTAATTTTTATATCATTTGCAATCAGCAAAATAATTACTTGTAAATTTAGCAAAGCGACATACAAGTGTTAAGAAAGTATGTGTGGTAAAATTGTCTCCAGTGCATCACTGGTAGATGTCCTATATATTTTCAGGAACCAGGCAAATGTAAACTTACATTACCAGACTTGTGAAACAACAGTGCTGAGCATTTGTAGTACTTATGAACTGAAGCATGGGTAAGTTTCCCTTACTCTGTATGGATTTAAAAACTTCCAATAATAATAGGAAATAACGTTATTTCTGTGGACATAACTTGTAGCCATATTTGGTGTGCAAAATTTTTTTTAACTTGCTTCACTGCTAGAAAAGTAAATTATGGAAAAGAACAGGAAAAAACAATCCATAAATCTTCATAAAATAACGGCCTCCGTAAAATTACTGAAAATCCGATTTCCTCACAAAGAATTAAATTTATTTAAATTACTGGCACTCCATTATTCAGAAACACATATTACTCATCTGCAATGTGTTTTTCTTTTTCTTTTTTTTTTTTTTTTTTTAGATCTTTACGTACCGTTTAGTAACAAGAACAATTTTCGAATTTTTCGAACCAACAACCTTATGGACTCCAGGCCACAGTGACAATTAAGTCATTAAGCGAGTTCCACATAGTGATAAGAGACCAACTTTATGAGAGACAACGTTTGATTTTGACATTCTGATTTTACATAACTTCATTAGTAGCTTTTTGAGAAAAAAAGATTTTACTGTACAGAAATAAATTACTTTAAACGCTCGAAACGCAGAGAAGAGGTGATTTTTTTTATATGTGATAAGTTCCATGTTCTGACGTGTGACCGCCTACTGCAGGATATGTGAAGGAGGAGAATAGAAGATGTGTGTGGCCTCCTCGGAACACTTCAGTAACTTACTGGGCTGTTCGGCCCTTTCTCCATTCACGTCTCTTCTCTTGACTCGCGGCAAAGTGTGGACAACCAGGTAGCAGCGTTTCGCTTCTATTATCTTAGCTTGTCTTGTCTTCTCTTCGTTCCGCATCAGTGTGCTTGCACGTTAACTCTAGGAGTCATAGTGATCATTAATACGAGCATTTTATCAAAGAAACACAATAACATATGCTTTAAAATTTCAGAAAAATATTTCCATGAATTTATGGAAAGTTACGGTCCAACATCCGTAAATTGGCAATACGGACACACTTCCTTAACCAAGAAATTACGTAAGCAACTTCCGTTTAATTACAGTACTTTCTGTAAATATTTCCATGAATTTATGGGAAATTTTAACAGTGTATTATTGGTGAAATATTGTGGACACACGCCATAGCAGTGTTATGTTGTCATAAAACCAAAATTGAACCAAAAAACAGTAAAGGAAAACCAGCCTAATTGGATTTAGTCATACGTATGTGGCTTACTCGTTAGCTGAGCCAATTCTACATGTTTTTACGTTACAGTTGTTTTCAGTTCACGCTTGTTTTTTCTCAGAGACATAGCACTGTACGGCGTAAATGGTCACAATTTTTTTAAAATTATTTTCTCTAATTGGACAGTGTTACGCATCAATATAATATGCACAAATTGCTAGTTAGGTATAAAATATTTTTATGCCTTCAAACGGTCTTATAAAAAGTATTTTTCTCCTTTATCTTGTGACTATTTGTATATTGGATTTATAGGACTGGTATACTTTTTGTAGGATTTTTTCTAACTCGTAAAACTTAGAACATGTTTTACTGATAGCATAACACTGGCGCATAGACTTTTGAGACCTAACACAGTTCAAAAGCAAGACTATTGCAAAGACATAGATTTAATTTAATTTTGTTCGATTCCCGGCGGGGTCGGTTCCCGGATTTTCGCACGTGGGCACCTTGCCGGACGATGCCGTTTGTTGGCGAGTTTTCTCGGAGACCTCCGGTTTCCCTCGCCCTTTCATTCCGGCGCTGTTCCATACTCACCTCATGCTGCACCTCACCAGCGCTTAAGACCTCGATGCTAAGTGATGACCAAAATCTCTCACTCACTCAAATATGTTACCGTTGCGCACCTCGCTTAGTAACTGCATGGTAACTCCAATGTTACATCAGCATATAACCAACTAAACCAACTATCTTACTGAGTTGAAATAATTTACACTGACATTTGATATCATGGGTAGAGATCTGACGATACTGGTTTTGTTTTGGGCACAGGCTTGAATTCAAACAACTCTTAAGTTCATGTCACTTTATCAGTTGGTCCTCTCCGTCTTTGACACGTCCTGGAGAGTCCTCAACTAATAATAGAGAAGCAAATAAATGCTGCCCCAATCATGTGGTACTGTGTCAGCCAATGATCAGCTTGAGTACACAGATATTCTTGGAGGTTTGCCTACAGGTAAGTGGACCTCCTAATTGTTCAAGTCTCTAGTCATGTGTCATGAGTTTAAAAAAATTGAATACCCAACTCAAGAGAATTCGGTATTTTTTAAACAAAAATTAATTACATGGATGATATATACGTGATTGTCACATAATTTTTAAAATTTCAAATATATTTTCTTAACATTTAGCACGTTACGTGTTTTCGTTTTTATTTATATAATTTAAGTAAATAATTTATTATATGCTCCTGTAACACATATTTTTACTTTAAAATACCTTAATGGGAATACCACGCAAACGAAATATGTGCCGTGAAAGTAGTTAATAGTAACTGGCTAACTCAGGGGCACAGCAGCCAACGAACAAACTGCTGAGGTTTGAGATCATATATACAAGCATACAGTTCACCATGTAGGTTATTGAAGTTGCAACATTTTGCTGTCCTTGCGAATACAGAAAGTCGTCGTGTGTACAATCATTCGTGTTTCGAAAAAAAAAATACTTGGACAAGCTTACTTTTCAACTAAACCGTTTTTGTGAGCGTGTGTCATTGCGAGTGAATGTAATCGAGTTGAAGAAAAGCCTTACATAAAAAATATAAAAATTGAAAAGCCAGCATAAGTTGTAAACAAACCCTATGAGTTATGCATACAGTTTCGGAAGGGTATAATATTAAGACGCCCGCCTACTGGCCGTGTGTTAGTGTGAGTGAGGCACGGCACGAAGGGCGATGTTGACCAGCTCCTGTGACGCGGTTTCACCTCTAGCGCAAGACACTGTAAACGGCGTGCAGTGGTATCGTAGATCACTCGCCTGACTGACACTTTCTGTGGTGACCCCATCTTTTTATTGGTGGAAAGTTTTAAGGAAAGTCCAACGCAGGGCTCTATACTAGTTTCGCAGACATTCGTCCACAATATTGTGAGGCACGGCAGTCTGAAAATGCCGTTTTCGGCCGTGTTGAAGGGTTTAAAAATGTAGTTTGCAGCACATGTGATGTGTTGAAAGTTGTATTCCGTACTGGCCTGAAATATTATTTCTTTTCGTGCGAAACCCGCGTGAGCACACGTGGAACAGTTTGTTTATAAAACGTGTATTTCAAACACACTGCAACGCAGTTTGAGAGACATGTAGACGGGCGCCTTAATATATAAAATGAGGTGTCCAAACCGCTGGACCTAGAACCATGAAATTTTGACGGAAGTTTCCCCTTGGCCCTTAGGCGCCCACTAAGAATGGATTTTTCGAAATTTGATAACTAAGGGGGTGAAAAGAGGATAAATGTGTTTCCGATGAAACATCGATAGAGCTCGAACCCGACGGCCTATCATTGTGATTTTTACTTTAATAGGACACTCATAAAAATTAATATCAGCCATTTTAAGGATTTTTCACAATTCAGTGTTTAAAGGGGTGAAAAGACCTTAAATGTGTTTCCGAATAACTATCGATATCTATCAAACCCTTCGGGATAGAGAGTTGGTATTCACTTCAAAATATTGCTTACGTAAATACCCAAAAAGTAGTTTTAGGTTTTTTTTTTAAATTCGACCCCCAATCTGTAAAAACGGGCGAAAAGTGGTTTTTATTAATTGTCGAGATTACTGAAACACAATTGACTGTCGTCGTGATTTTTACTTCGTTTGGTTACGTATACAAATATCTATGACAGGACTCCAAGACGTTTCGAAATTCTTTAATTAAGGGAGTGAAACGTACGTGAAATGTGTTTTCGATTATTCCTCTATATCTATAGAACCAATCGAAATATCGAAGTGCTCTTTGCTTTATATTGATGCTTTTGTAAATAGCCCATATTCCATTAAATATATTATC
Source organism: Medauroidea extradentata (assembly GCA_003012365.1). Lineage (NCBI taxonomy): Eukaryota > Metazoa > Arthropoda > Insecta > Phasmatodea > Phasmatidae > Medauroidea > Medauroidea extradentata. Next base: position 51,401 of record PNEQ01007403.1, on the reverse strand, counting down.
CTAATTCGGCCCCAAAGAGATTAAAAAAAGGTTAAAATGTACTTTCGATTCACAATCGATATATATCGATTCCATTGATTTTTGTATAGTAACGTGACTTTTATTTAAGATTGATGCTTACTCAAATACTTGAAAAGTAATTTCACGAATTTTTTAAATTCCCCACCTAAGGACGTGAAAAGGAGTGAAAAATTATTAATGTGGTTTAATTAATCGTCGATATATCTTGAACCCAACAGGCTATTGTCGTGTTCTTCAAGTCCAAGAGACACCAGTTACACCAGTTAAGTATTCTAAAACGAGATTCAATGGTTTTTCGATATTCACTCTCTTAGTAGGTGAAAAGACCTGTAATATGTTTTAGATAAATCCTCGATGTCTATCGAACCCATCGATATATACAGTTAATTTTTGTTACAGGAGCTCACGCTACAAAAACATATCGATACGTGGTATTGTGCAATCTCAATGATCGCAGGACATGAATATTTTCTTTTTTAAGTATAATTTATTTTCATGAATTGTATCGAAGTTACGTGACGCAGTTGTTTGTAGCTAAGGTCTACAATCCATTAAAAGCTGCGCGCGAACGTTCAGTTTTGACACACGAAAACTGCAAAGCAGACCGAATTAGTGCAATTTGCTTGTAGTCGTTTAGAAGGGATAAAATGGATTATGCAGCTCACTTCCCACTTACGTCCCTCGACAACACCAGCTCACATAATATATTATCTGACTAATCCCACGGTTGGGGCACCAAATTCGATTCCGCGAAATCTTTTCCCACCAAAATTTTCTAATGGCATTTAACTTCAAGTAAATATTTAGAAATTATATAATAGAGGACATCGTCACTAATGGTTATGCACAGGGTAAATCAGATGATGATTACAAAAATAATAGCAAATTAGTTTTTACATTTTTCGAAATTCGAAAACTAAGGGGGTGAAAAGCTGTAAAATGTGTTTTTCATTAATCCGTGATTTCTCCTAAACCATTACAGATAGTGAGGTGATTTTTTTTTCTGTAATATTACGTCCTAACACGTCAGTACGGACCTCAACATGTTTTTTGTAGTGGTTGAATAAGTTTTGTAGTCACTGATGAACTCTTACTGGAGGAAGCAAACAGTTTTTTTATCATCACAGAAAATTTTGGAGGGATCCTTATTAGTAAAATATTATGTAATGACTATTAAGGTTTTTTTTTTCAGAGTAGAAATTTTTTCGAGAAAATCAGTTGTGCCTACTTTAATGCAAGAGTCTGAAATGAATCGGTTCTTCAAAGTATACCGTGAGAATAACTCGTCTAAAAATATTACCTCACGTGCTTGTTAAAGGTGGGGTTTCTTTCACAAGTAATTCTTAATTGTATAAGTTTCTGCTTATTAGTTAAGTTTAGATAGATACGTCTTAAAAATAATATCTAAGGGATGCCTGATTTTCACAAAAAGATGTTTGCATCACTTTGTTTTGCTGCATTATGTGCACGCTTGCCGCTATGCTTCATGGTTATTGGCAGCGTGCTTCGTGTAGTGGTGTCACTTGATGTCTGGGCCAATCAGAAGAGGGATTAGCGGGTAGAATCCCAAGATACTGAGTGCAGAAAATATCGAATCACTGACCACGTGCTCACCTCGTGTCACCAGCGCTAAACACCTTGATGTTAAGGCGGTCGCCTACCTCACGCCTCAAATGTGTTGCAGTTTGTTCGTAAACAGGTTTTTCCTACGAAAATATTCCACGTGTGCCCAATGTGCCAACGTACGAAAAGAAAACAAACTTCACACAAGGTCGGAACCTCATTGTTAACACACCACGCTCATTACAAACACTGTTTCTAAGCCCTCCAACGTGGCTAAAAACGGCCTTTTCAGACTTCCGTACTTCAAAATGTTCTAACAGGATGTATGTGAAACTCAGATTGCGACCTGCACTGAACTTAGTTGCAGACTTTCCACCCATAAAATTATATGGTCACCGCTTAATGTCCCATAGTAAATACTGTTCGGCGGGAACCTTGCACGCTAGTTCAGCGGTTGGCTCGTTGAGGCGCTCCAAGGTCGACCTTACTTCTCCGTCGCTTTTGAGCCTCTCACGCGTGGGTAGGCGGTGCCCTTAAGCGGTGACTAAAATCACTCTCACTCGCTCACTGACCACGAAGCAGATCTGCAGGTCAGCAAGTAAGGAATTGGAACATGTAGATGTGCAAAAATCTTTTTTGCAATGATCAGGGATCTCTAAATACAATTATGTATTTCTGGTAAAATACATTACATAGCGATAAACTATCCAAATTTATAACAACCGACCAACAAATTTAGAATAATATTTTTAAGTAAAATTCCAGCCGTTTCAAAATCATCAGATACCGTCAATTAGGGTGAAAATGACTAGGGCCTACTTGAGTGAAAGTGACCGCAAAAATTTTAAGCCTTATAAATTCTGTATGGTATCATATAATATCATAATGGTGGATTAGTCACTCGACGATCCTGCCAACAATAAAAATTACTATTTTGTACACACGTGTTAATTTATTTCTTGGTCAGCTACGCTATTGGTCATCTTCACGCAACTGACGATACCCGAAGGCATTGTATAATTGTAAATCGTCATAGTTAAAAAATTTCCGAAATGTTTATCATGAAAACTGTTATGAATTGTAAACTGAAAATGTCAACCAGTTGCCTCAGTAAGAAATGGCGGTCGTGACAGGCCAGCAACCCTAACTGAGCTTTGAACAAGCGGTGCTGTATGAGTTCTCACCTTGCAATGTTTGTGTTATCTTTCCTTACTTTTTTCCTCTCCACACGACACTTTCCGTCAGAAGGAAATGGCTCGGGAGTGGTGTCGCTGCCACAAGGATTAATGTAAATGTTATTCATGCGATGCAATCTAGACGTGTCAGCTACTAAGGGAGACTGTTGGCTTCCCCTCCCCTTCACCCCACCCCTCAAGTCCACTGTCTAGGACCATGCAAATAGCGGGGCGAGGGCCTCGCAAAAACCCTTCGTGGCAAGAACCGGAGCCGCAATTTGCAAGAGAGCGACATGAGCCGTGCCAGATGATAACACCGCGTCGAGGGATTAAAACTACTCTGCTGCAAAATATTCACCATTTGATAAACGTTCCGAACACTGTTCAAACTGTACACATTGCATCAGAGGACATTCTTGTTCCATAAATAGTTTTAAATCGTGTAAATTTCACCTAGGAAGACATTGCATAAATATGAGAGAACAACACTCCAAATAATGTTTATCTTTTTTTAGCATATGTGGTGAAGATTTAATTTAAAAATGTATTCTCACAATATAAATTACTATTAGTGCTATTGCTAAAAGCTATTATTATCGGAACTATACATTTACGACAGTAGTACTCACACAGACCTTTGGTCCAATATGGTAATTGTATTCTTCTACATATTATTTACTTAAGATGTTTTCTAATTAAACTGACCATGTCACCTAAAATTGCCCTTTGTTGAAATAAAATACACATTTTAATAGACGTCAGATTTTTTGTAAGTACAGCTAGTCGTGCAACGTCATATGTACCAAACGTTATCACAGACGTATTGATATCTTGAAAAGTAACGTTGGTGCAACATGTTTGAAGTTAGGCACGTAATAACCTGAGAGTACAATTTTTGTGGACGACTTCATAGCATCTGTGTTTACATTTTTTGTGACTTGCTATACGTTTATTAAAAGTTTTCTATTTACGTAAGCGAGTCCTTTCTTAGGATAATACATAATCATGAGCACAAATTATTAACTAGAAAACTCACGCTTGTATTCTCTAGTCTATCACTTCACTTGTGTGTATTTCTTAAAGAAAACATATTTTCAATTACATTACATCTAGCGAGGTGATCCATCTATAACATGGTCGACTCACTTTTGGAGGGACCCAAGCTCAGTTTCAGGGTGTGGGAATGTAAATTTCAGGATTTCCAGGGATTTCCGCAATCACTCCATGATAATGCTAAGGTAACGTTTAATGACAATCTATCATATCACTTCCTCTTCCTGTCTGTTAAAACCACTGGCTATGCCTGTACCAATCAAATTGTCGCCGAGACTTTAAACATTCTAGTTAACTTGTTTACAGCCAAACAGATTAATTATAAAAATTATTTCAAAGAAATAATTTTAAGTAGATAGTTGTAAAAGTTTCTTATTTCAAGTGCACACGTTATACTCAACATTTATTTATCAATATTGTAATGTAACTACTTTATTGAAAGTTCTCTGCACTTTTCTATCTGAGATTAATGTACATAGTATGTATCAGTACATATTGAAATACGGCAGCCTGAAAATGTCCTTTTAGCTGTGTTTGATGGCTTCGAAACAGAGTATTTAACAAGAATGGCGTCGAAACATTAACATTCCCTCCTTGCCTGAAGTGTGTTTTCTTTTCGTACATTGGTTCAATGTGCACATGTTGAATAGTGGCGCAGAAAAATATTTTTTACGAACACCGTACAACACTTTTTAAGCGCGCAATATACGCCTCCCTTAAAATTTTAGCGGTGTTTAGAACTAATAAAAAGGTATTATGTAGGCTATTATATCCATCGCTCTGAAACGAATTTATAGTAAAACATTACTTTAAATTATGAAAGTTGACCTTGTTTGTTGCTGCACCTGATATTGACATGTATACGTCATGTTATCATTGGTACGCCTGCTTCATAATTCACTCCACGCCCACGGTACAGAGTGCCAACCTTCTAGCATAACAAGCAGGCGGAGGTGAAAGGTTCCCTACGTCCTGCGTACTTTAGAGATCAAGCTTGCAAAATCTTCGTGAAACCCACGTGTAACAATGTCCATTAGCATCACATTAGCGTCCATCTATATCACGTGTAACACCAGGCAATGCGCAAAGGCAGCAGATAATGTGTCCCTAATGTACCTGCGCCCTGCGTCATAATCAGATTTGTGATAACGCACAAACATGTAGAGTGCCTTCGACTTATCCTGAGTAGCTCAAACTATAATTATGACGTACTGTAACATGAAAGTGCTCACGACTCAACTTCGGTACAACCACCAAAAGCCACATGGATGAGCCATGTAATTGTTGTTATCTTACAAGCCCTCGGGGTGCAAGGAAGGTAAATACCCCAAATGGAGATTGATGCACTCGTTTATATATTTATTTATGTAAACAAAATTTACAAGACTTCACAAAGTTACAATTACAACTTTACACATTGTCTTATCTCCTTGGGAATTGCTCTAGGTGGAGATCATTTGATATCATTAACAGAGAAATAGAGGTTGAAGGCGGTTTGGGCTCTGTTGTTTATTTTGGCATTGAATCAATTTCTGATAAGTTTCCCATGAACAAGAAATCTTATCAATAGCTATTTAAGTTTACATATTTCAAGGTAACTTGTTCAGATGCATGGATGTACATCATCTTGTTAACTAAGTTTTTCAATTAAGTACAAGAGCTTACACATTACTATTATAAACAGACTCAACACTTCATATCAAGATAGCATAGCTTATCATTACATCATTTGCAATTATATGTTTTACTTAGCTGGATAAACATATAGTCTATAAAACATCCGTCAACTGTTTTGGAAAGAAGTATAACATGTAAGTAGTCATAAGAGATTTCGAGTAAAACCCAGGCTTAATTACGTAGAGTCGACAAAATATAATATATATTGATTTGGCAGCAATATATGTCAACCTAGTTGTTGCGTGTAAACACAGACTATAAACTGGGATAAATACTGTACAGGCATGTAATTGAACTTAGCACCCAAGGCATTTATAATAGGTTTGATATTGTATTGCTAGAGATACTGTAATAAGTTTGTTTCTTATTGCAATATTTAGACATGTCGAGGCTCAACATGACAGTGTGACTAATGTAATCAGCGACGTTGGAAAGCTTTGTTATTGTTGCTATCGAACAAGCTCTCGGGAAGCTAAAGAAGTTAAACAAAGCCAGCTGAAGCTTGATACACTAGTTTTTATAATCGTTTGCATTGTCAGATATACTGTAACTCATTTGAAATCAAAATGGAATATTTACTAATGTTAAACATGACGTTACTTAAGCGTCCATTCCCTCATACTTTTTTTTTAAATAGGCCTTCTAAATTTCGGTATAACCAAACAGCTGCGGGATGTAAACAGCTCCAAAATCCTAATAACCCAAAGGTAAAACATGTTCGCTGAAAACCACGCCATTTTTCTACTGTAACCCTTGTTAATTCCTGTGGTACCTCTATCCATAATGTCCTGATTTACTCAGTAAGTTAATTCCGAGTGTGGAGTGAATCCAAGGGCAAGGTATTACACCAAGAAATGCAGCCTTATAACATGGGAGCATGTAGGAGTCCTCTGATCCTTGAGAAAGGTCATGAAATCTACGTTTTACGATTCCCTGTGTAGTTTGTACGTAGTTGTTATAGGCGGTTCCTGATAAAATGAGCACTCAAAAAATCCCTGCTAAATTTATTTGTTCAGCCAATTCGTATCTTTCCGCGCGTAATAGCTAACTACGGTAAATGTCTAACCTCTCTGGACACGTCACTTGATGTTTGCGCATGTAAGATAAATTGTGCAGTCAGTAGGAACCTATTCAGTTTGATAAAATAAGTTTATTAATTATATCAAACACAAATATACCGACTTTAGTTGATTTTATTTCAGTATTGCTGTACTGAAATAAGGAAATACTCGGAACTACATTCCGCTATTCGCTGCCAACCATACAAGTAGCAAGGCCACTATTTTCTAATGTTAAACTATATTATGTAACTGCCAGTGATATTTATCGAAGGTTGAATCTTAGTGATCATTTTATCCGAACGACCTATACTAAAGGCGGTTATGTTGAGCATTGGTAGGGAACAATTTCAGCCTGAGACGAGTAGAGATTTGAAGCTTATATTGAGTTATGTAACCCTACTTGCCTGCAGGCTTTTAAACATAACCTGGTTATCAGACAAATCCAGACGTTTTACTGAGCAACCTACCTAACCCTAGCAAGTTACTTAACATAAACACTTATAGCGTCGTATTCTTTCGTTTCAAGGATTAGGAATATTGAATACATTAAATAATTTATTACTTTCATTTTGAACAATTTTTGCCTCATGGACGACTTGAGGTACACCCCTCTGACGTCACGCTGCAGGGGGAGAGAACTGTGGGAAAAAAAAACTTGTTTACAAACGTGCTAATTTGTTGGTTGGCGACGGCAGAAACCAAAAATGTTGTGCTCTCATAGACTTGCACGCAAGTGTAAAAAGTATTACATAAATTTCGTGGTTAAGATACGCAAATGCATAAGATCAATATTTGCCTGAAAAAGCGGCAAATTCCAAATAAATTATATATTTTCTTTACGTACAGCTCATCTTGGACATGTGAAACCAAACGCCTATATGAGGGTTATGATCGATTGCGGTATCCATGGAGGTAGGAATTGTATCCCTCAACAGACTGAAGCTCCGGCTCTTTCCAAGTCGTCCACTGAGATACGTGCGCACAATAAAAATACTTTCGTTACCACAACAAAATGTTTCTTTAGTTATGAGCACTGTAAAGTTAACTGTTTTGAAAATAATATTTTGTTTAAAAGTTGCAATAATAGTAACAAACATTGTGTCATTGTTAGTGTAATTTATTTGAAATCTTGTATTGAAGACTGTTGTGGTATTTTTAACACTAGCTTTATGTTGATAAAAATATTGCCTTTGTTGCAAAGAACTTATATTATTTTCGAAGATAACTTATTAAGAGAAAATTTTACACAAAACATAAGATTTTCATGTCTGATTTGATGTAAGGCAATACTTCTTTACCCCAAGCTAAGTACATTTGCAACTAAATTACTTAGCAATGAATCACATTTAAACACAATTTTCTTGTGGCAACAAAAGTGTTTTTACTGTGCATAATGCAAGACAAGGTAGTTACAAACAAGCTGAAGCACCTTGTTCAATATACACCATTGTTACAAGGTTACATAAAATGACTTATCACACTGAGCAACAGAAGAAACAGTAAAGCAAACTAAGAGAGCCAGAAATGGCTATAGTCACACACACAGTCGTTACGTATTGGAAACAAAAATTTAAAAATCAAACAAATAAGGACAAAAAATGCTACCTAAGGTCTATTGTCTTAGTTTCAGATATATCTTGTTAAATTTTTAATCACGAAGAAACGAAGGAAATTTCAACGTCAGGAGTAATACAAGCTGTTGACATTAGATGATAGTACCGAAAGTGACTTTTATCCAATATCAAGAGAACTTTGTTTCAACCGACCGTCTTAATATACTTTCAGCGATGTTTGAATTGGGAGGGGGTTCTCATGCAAGAGATGAAATTTTCGATGTATCTCCTCCTCTTGCCGGATGTTTGCTCGGAAGAGAGATGATGAAGTGGACATCCCTGCAACAGCCGGACCGATTAGGCTCAGTGTTGATCATGAGCTGTCATTTATGTCTGCAGTGAGTGTTATCCAAACATGGGCAGCCTTGTCCCGAGGAACAAGAGAGTGTTTGCTGCCAGCCACCCGGGGGGATGTTTGTTAACACTTAGCCCGCCCCAGGGCTGGTACAAGCGGGCTGGTCGCAGGAAGGGATGTAATTTTTTATCGGCTCTTTTCCGAGCCGGGAGTTCTTGCGCCCTGAAGGAGTTATTACGGAAATTGGTACTGCCCTGGCCCGGCTGTTCTCCCTCCCCCATCCCTCTTTCTCTCTCTCTCTCTTCCCGCGTGTTCTTCCTTTGTGCCTCCTCTCAGCTGTGCCCAGCGAGGAACATCGTTGCCAATTCTCCCAAAGTTCCACGACCATATGCAAGGTATTTCTCATGTTTCGTAATACAAAATCCTGATATATCATCCAAAGAACATTTTTATTTTAACCAGTTAAAGTAAATTGGAAAATATACAGCGGTTACAAACTTTCAGGAGAGATAGAGTACATCTAAACAATGGGAAATCACATAGCAATGCATGGTCGGAAACACTTTCCTGCAACACGAAACACAAGGAAGGAAGGACAGGAACAAGAGGAGAAAACATGTTTATTAATCCTAACACAGCGAAAATGCTGGGAAGTCTTTGGCTGGTGATGACGATCGATGTCTCTATGTTTTTTCTTAGTGTTTTGCTGTATCAAGAAAAATAAAAAAAATTTCTCCTCGTGTGTGTGCCCTTTCTTTCTTGTGTTTTGTGTTGTCACTACCGCGCCAGGACCGACCATGCATTGCTATGTGGTTTCCCATCGTCTGGATGTAGTCTGTCTCTCCTGATAGTTTGTAACCTCTGTACTGATACACCCTGTATAAACTAATAACATGTGTGAACTTTCCCTCCACCTTGCAATGGAATATATTCTCAGTCTGATCAGAACATATAAGACCTTATCATTATTTAAACTAGCCTAACATTTTATATTTAATTATATTGGTTCATTGCACAATCAGTAACGGATCAAAAATGACGGACTGCTTGCAGCAGCAAGTAAGCATTATCCTGGAATGATAGTTGTATTATTTATTTATTTATTGACTTATTTTTCAAATGGTGAAGTTAAGGCATGTAGCCTTCTCTTACACTTAACAATTTTTTACAGATGCACAAAATAAAATTACATATACATAGAACTGCCAAAAACTAAGGAAAAAAATTAAAAACTAATGATGACTAACATGACAAAAATACAGATCACTTTACATATTCGTGTGAAGTAGCGACTAATAAACACTCGTACGGAGTATGAACACAAAACTCTGGTCTGAACAAGACCGGCCATATGTTTCCTTCTTAGCAGTATGTCTAGTGTAGACGAATACACGTTGTACAATATGCTCGAATATATGAAACATGTGTTTTCCTTCATAAACCCACGTAAAAATATTGAATAACTCCATTACTTAACAAATGCCGAAAAAAATGCAAATACATTTTCTAGTTCTTATTTGGTGAATTTTATTATTTTCTAATTTTGGTGCATTTTTGGCATATTTTTGTTTGATATTTGATTACCTTGGCGAAAAAAAAAAGTATAAACACATTTGTAAATAAAAAACAGTAATTGTTTCTTTAACTTAAATTCTTGATTAATTTCTTACGTATTTCACGAACACATTCTAAGCACTTAGAGGTTTTAACAAGGCTTGGAATTTTTCCTTCTTAAATACATTTTTTGATTGTTTCTGAGACATTTATCAATCTAACATGTCCCCTTTTTATCCCAAGGTATAACATTTTGAGGAAACAAATTACTATAAATCAGGTTTGTCTTGTTAATTTTGCAATATATTCGTATTATTATTCTAACTTTCTTTATTTTTGTGTGTTATAGTTTTTGTATTGAAATAGTCTGCTCCATAAAAACTTATACTTTTTTAAATCCTGTTTCCGAAAGTAAAACGAACCTACGAAATCATTTGTCCGTGTCCGTTCGTGTGCGCTCTAAAATCTTTTGAACCGATAAACCAATTTTCACGAAACTTTATGTAGAACTTAGGAAGATGAGATGACATATATGTCTTTTGTTCATAAAGAGTTTATATTTTAAAATTTGTGTATGTTTTTACATTTTATGCTATTGTGCCATGGCAAAGTAACTATTTTCCTGAATTTCATTTAACTTGGTACACATATAACAGTGAGTAACTCCATCAAGGTCTTTTGTCTTTCATGTGTTTTGCTCAAATCGTATTCACACTTTTTTCTTTTAATATGGCGCCTCTTGAACACCTTTAGGATCACACAAGATATGACGAATCACTTTTCGTAATTCAATAAAACTCAATAGTTCTCTAGAACTGAGTACGGACACTTGCTTTTTTTAAAGTATTTTCTTTCTAAAGTGTTTATATTTTCTAACTGTCAATATTTTAGTAGATTTAAAATAATGACTATAGGACTAATCATTTTTTAAATTGGTTCCTACTTGGTACACATATAATAATATAATGTCAATTGATTGTTAATGCTTGTTGTGCAGGTCAAGCACATATTCTCAGACTATTGCTAATTTGGAAGTTATTGGGAACTACGTTATACCTCTGTAAATATTTAACGAATTCATACCAAATTGGACGTTTTGATAGTTTATCGTAGTAACGTTGATTTTAGCTAGGTTAATTAATTTCGTAGATGCACCATTTTGTTATACTTCAAGAACTATTGGATTTATAGTAACAGAATTAAGTATTTTGAAAGTTTGCCATTCAAACTTCTATTTAAGCAACATTACATGAATATATTAGCTTATCTACGTGAACCGATATATCGGTTTGACTGATTTTCCTCCTAAACGAGGAAAAGTAGGCTGCTGGTAACAGCTTGTTGATTTCGTGTTTCCACAATTTACTCACGGAATTATGTCAATACATGCAGTGTTTTGTGATTTTTCCGAATTTTTAGGAATGAAACTATTTGTTTTTAACTAACCTTGTATCATTTGTCTTTTTTTTTATTAGTTGGGTAGCAAAGAAAGTCTGTAAATATTTTTCAGGATATTAAATTTAAATACACACTTATCGCAACAATTTTAAAACGATTATAACAAATTTTATGATGTAAATTAACAGTAAATGTATTTCTTATTCCTATGCCACCAAACAACCCTGCGAGGAATAAGGGCATATGTCTGTTCCTTCGTCCATTGTTCTGTATCTTCTCCAAACTCGCCAGTTCTTTTCATCTCTTCTTTGTCCCGTTCTGAGAACGAGCAAAAAGAGTTTTAGCTACTCGTCGTGCAGTGGAAATCGCTCCGAAGACAGAAATCTCATCCAAAAATAAGTAATGTATATATACCTAATTGATGTTAGCAGCAGCTTCCGGTAGCAATAGCCCGACTTTTCTGTGCGCTATAAAAGTATACTTTTAAAAAGAATTTGGTCGAAACACAGTTTTTAAAATAAATCCATTAAAACGCAAACGTTGTTCTTGGTGTGTGTGTGTGTATAAATAAAAATATATATAACATTGCGAGGACCCCATCATTTAAAATATTTAATTTGATTATTAATTTATCATGATTCTGAAAGAAATTGAGTTCATTTATAGAAGATTTGGAGATAACGAAAAAAATACGAAAATTATTGATGCCAACTCTCTTACCCCAAGTCTTCTAGCATGTCATATCTGTGTGTGTGTGTGTGTGTGTGTGTGTGTGTGTGTGTGTGTGTGTGCTCGCATCCAGTTAATAACTAACCGAGTTCACTTCGATTCGAAAAATAAATTAATCGTAGACAGAAAGGTACGATCTGCCTGGCATCACTGTCACGGAGACTTGCACGCTCGTTAATGTTAAATACGCGATTAATTACTTCACCTCGTAACAACTAGCTCATTCGAAACTTTCGTACTTACCACTTGTCCGATAAATGCTCGGGCTGAGCTGTGATGAAAATGTGTCTTTCAGTGACAGAGAAATTATTTTGTCAGCATTTAACATCGAGGTCTTCAGCGCTGGTGAGGGGTGACATGAGGTGAGTATGGAGCACCGCCGGAATGAAGGGGCGGGGGAAACGGGACATACCCGAGCACGATTCCCACATAAAAAATCCGGGGACCGACCCTGCCGGGAATCGAACCCGAATCGCCTTGGTGGTAGACGAGAGGTCTGACCCCTCGGCCATCGCGGCCTCCGTACGTCTTTCAGGAATATAGTTTCACTGTCCCGGTAGTGTTGCCCAGTATCGATATAGAACTCTTCAGCTCTTTCTATAATCATTTAAGTGTATGAATAAATTACTTTCTCTGTAGTTCTTACGTAAACACGAAGGATAGTATTTCATGTTACATATTTAAGTTAGCTTTGATTGAAACAGGCAAGTAGTCATTTCATATGCTCAACGCCGATAGAAAATGAAAATTGTGCAATGCAGATATTGTGCCAGATATGATTAGTATCATTAAGAGGCTTTTGCATCTGACGTATGATTAAACGCTGTTGTAGAGCGCCGCGTCTATTCTTTTCTACGTGAAACAACTAAAGTTATTCACTATATGTTTGTCTATGAAAAGAACACATGGTTAAAACTAGGCTTCTATCGTGTAAAAAATGCAACATGTTTATTAGAAACATGTTTTGGGACACCTCAAAATGGCTAGATACCAATTTTTTAGTCAGCTGTAACTGGAAATATACCGGGCTTGACTTATATGTATTTCATTTAAACCCTTTTTATTATTTCAAAATTGTGGCCAGTTTCACATTTTAGATCAACCTAGATATCTATATAACCATATTTTAGAAATTTATCACACTTAGCAAACAGTTACTACCTACAAAACATACCTGAATTTGTGTTTGTCATTCATACTGTGGTTAAATTTTTAAAATATCAGTCGTCATATTTGTAACATAATATTACATATCTTAGGAAGTATTTTTGAGTATTTTATCTAATATGTTACACAAAAATACCAACAAAGCTGACTTGGCTTTTGTGCATATCGTTCAGCATGCTTATATTTTATTAACAGCGGTCATTTTTAAGTTTTTGCATAGTATTATAATATCTTAGAAAGTATATTTTAGAATTCAATCAAACGTGGTACAGATTTACTGCATACAAAGTTGATTTTACTTTTGTGTTTTTCGTTCGTTTTGTTCAAATAACCAAAATGTTGACCATTTTTATATTAGAGCGTAGTATTACATATCTTAAGAAATATTTTTCAGAATTGCATCAAACTTGGTACAAGTATAGGCTACTACATGCAAACATCTGGTCTCTGTTGTATTTCATTTATTCTTTGCCTATATTTTTTAAATTGAGGCTATTTTTATATTTTTAGCATTGTTTTACACACCTTACGAAAAATTTTTTACAATCTCAGCAAACTTGGTACACATACACTACGTATAATGCTGACTTTACATTTGTGTATTTTGTTCATCTTGTTATAATATTTTCAAAAATGCGACCGTATTTATATGTTAGCATGTTATTACACAATGGTAGTCATTCTATATTTTCGCATAATATACCATACGTAGGTTATTTAATTTTTTTAAAGGGATTTCATCAATCTTGGTACACATATACTACATAGCCTACAAAGCTGACTTAACTTTTCTATATTTCGTTTATCAAGTGTTCATATTTTTATAATAGAGAACATGTCGTATATTTACGTAATACGACGCATTTTGAAAAATATTTTTCCGAAGCTCATTAATCTCGGCACGCATATTCTAGTTAGTTTATTGGAATTTTGTGTATCTCATTTATCCTTTGATAATATTTTGAAATATGTTTATGAAAGAAAGACAACTCAGAAAATTTCTCCTAATTTTTATCAAATTTAGAACGGGTATATAGCTTAGTAAGCTGACGTTTTTATTTTGTGTACATCTCGCTTATCACGTGTCTTTATTTATATTATTGTTCAATATTCCTGGATGAACGTAAATGATTTTAGCTTTCAGGGTTACTTTTCCCCCACTTTGAGGGAACTAGGCTTGTCGGTTATGTTGGTAACTGTTCGTTTACTTGCGGCTTTTGCCAGTTTTGTAAACAGTTACAGCCACAGACTTTTGGTGAAAATAATTGTGAACCAAATTGTTTCAAAGTCTTACGCGCATATTAGAAGCTCTGCTTCGGGCTGATTGGAGTTCTTTAACTCTCAGTGACTTAGAGGTTGTACCCACGATTCGCAGACGTGTTGTTCCGCAATTACTTGATTCTCATTTGTTCAGTCGAATGAGCGATGCTGCCAGCAGTGGCAAGCGTGAACGCTAGACGACATTCCCTTCACCATAAATCAGTAGCCGTGGCACATCCGCTCACAAAAGCACGCCATCGTTTAAGTTTCGTTGTAAGTCTGGGAGACACCAGAACCAGATGACTTTTGGCCGGAACTGTACCCCACGCCGTGTCTTTTCACGTCGAAAGTCCCTCCGGTTTGATTAATTACCCACATCGTTATGACAAGACCTCCGGCCATGCTCAATCACGTGGCATCCCCTCTCCCCTTACCCACAACACCTACCCTCCACAATTCCCTCCTACATAACCAACAACCCCCCTCCTCTCCTCCTCCTTCAACTCCGACACCTCCTAACAAGACCAGACGGCTGACAGATGACAGGTCTGAGAGTCGGCAGGCTTGTAACGCGAGTGGCAATGGCAAGCTCCCCACCCCACCTCCGTCGTAGTTAATATCAAGCCCACTTCACATAGACGCGATGGGCGCGACGCGAATGTAATGATTTGCCTCGTGGCTTCTACTACGCCGGCCAGCACGACAACAATTGCGTTCGCGACACGATTTCCAAATATAAAGTATTATATACTATTCGCGTCCTGAGAGCGACGTAGCTCAAATATTCATGAAACTGGTGAGTTGGTATTAAATTAAATATATCAGGTGAGAGATTTTCGTTTGTTCCAAGGAAATTATAACCTTCTTAAGTAAACATTGGAATGGTTTTATTTTTCGTCGTGGGAATGCCAGAGGATACTGAAGATACATTTCAAACAAACGGAATGAAATTAAATTAGGTAATCGTAAATGGCCGTTAGGTTTCTTTACTACGCGGCAGCAAACCTACACTCTAAACTTGAACCTGTGAGAAATGAACCAGTTCGGTGAAATTAAAGAAATTTTGGTCGAAAATTAGAGGCTGAAGTTTGTGAAACCGTGCTGATTGTTTAAGTGATTAATTGCTACAGACTTGAAGTGATTTCGTAGAATTATCTGCGAATTGTACCTATTTGTTTACTAATTTTCAGCGGATTGTACAGGTTCGTCAGTTATTATATTTTAAAGAACTGTGCAATGGGAGTATATGACTGGATTTAGTTTCTTGAACATGCTCTAAATAGGGTTTGTAAATTTTCACACACGTGCGTATTTGAGAGCTAAGAAAGTAGGTATGGTAGAATTGTTTCCCAGACATCCATGAAACACCCTTAAAGTCTTTAATAAAACAGCCAAATGTAAACTAAAGTTACCAGACTTGTATTGTAACAAGTGTAACAGTTTGCATATTTACAAGGCGGAAGTTTGGTAACTGTTCCGTACTGTCTTTAGGATAATTACTTTCTAAACACTTGAGGAAGTTTTTTATAGTGTTACACAATTTCTATAAAGATGACTCTCAAAGAAAACTAAAGAAAATAGAAAAATATAAATAAGCAGAGCCTGCCGTTGACTAAAGCATACACTGCTTAAATATGTATTTCTATTCTCTTTATTTTTCTGTGACAGTCTTCAATATCGCAATTGACTACGTCTAAGGAACAAAACCCAGTGGAGAAGAATTATTAACTGGAATTTCAGTTTGTAACATTTCACTTATTGTAATCACTGAAATTAATTTATATCGTGAACTTTCAGTGTCGCATATCTCTATCGCGTCGCGCCAATGTAAAGGCAGATTCACCCTCAAGCCCACCCCTAGCCTACCCGCAGGAAACGACTCCAGACACCCGCACCCCTAACATCGAACCATCGATCGCGGTGGGCGGGGTCGATAGAAGGACGGGGTGGGATTATCGACTTAGCGGCTAGGAAGGCGGCGGGACGATTAGCTGTGACTACAGCGGCAGACCAAGCAGGAGGGGTTTTAATTGCGCGACGAGGTGGGGCAAACACCCCTGAACGTCGGCTCCCGGCCACAGGGTAAACCTGAACCTGACCAGCGAGCTCACACGAGTCGACCGACCAGGGCTCGTGGTCGTACGGTGGCGCATCTGGACCACCGTACAAGACTTCTAACTGTGGTCGCTCTCTTGACAGTCCTATGTATCAGGTGCTAGATGCCATGTTTGAGGTACGGCAACATACAGGATATAAGGTCTAGCCTAGCGCATACATCAACAACCGCATCGTCTTTATGCACTGGGCACGAAAGTGTCAAGCACTGTTTTCGACGCTGGTCTTTTCTAATGGGACTTAAAGAGCACCGTGTACAGAAATTTTCATTACCATGTTTTTATTTTTATATTCGTACCAGATATTTTTTCCCATAGTTTATACACAAAATGTCACTAAATTTTGCTCTTAAAAAATTTTTATCTCGCATAGTTTTTGCGTAATGGCTCATTAAAGCCAACACTTGCATGTTTCCGTTTTAAGGACTACACTAAAACTAACTAACTCACTTACCAAAATAAAAAATGCACAGTGAATAACGATGTTGTAGGCTACAAATTCAGCTATGTTAAACCATAAAACAAAATATGTTTGTATCTTAAAAATAAATATTGAATTTTTAAATTTTTATTTTAAATTTTAGCATTTTTATTTAAATACAAATAGTTTTTATTCTTTGTTTTATGTACGTGAAATTGTAGCCTGCGACGCCTTTATACAATGTGAATTTTTTAAGTTTGGCATGTCAGTTGGTTTTAGTGTAGTCCGTAAAACTTAAACATGCAAATTTTGACTTTAACAAGCTATTACGCGATAACTATGAGAGATAAAAAAATTTCATAAGAACCTAATTTAGTCACATTTTGGGTTTAAAATAAGGGGGAAAATATTTGGTGCTAATAAAAAATAAAAACATTGTGATACAATTTGTTATAGCATCGTTTTCTTAAAGGCGCGGTCTTCCGCAATTTTCATCGCCATTTTTTTATTATTTATTTGTATCAGATGTTTTTTCTTATTTTATACACAAAATGTGACTAAATTTTGCTCTTATGAAATTTTTTTATCTCTCATAGTTTTCGCGTAATGGATTGTTAAAGTCATATTTTGCATGTTTCCGTTTTAACGACTACACTAAAACCAACTGATATACCAAACTCAAAAACATTACAGTGGATGAAGACATTGCAGGCTACAATGACATGCTCATAAAATTAAAGAATAAAAATTACTTGAATTAAAAAAAAAAAAAATGTTGAATCTGAAAATAAAAATTTTAAAAATTCTATATTTTTTTTTAATACAAATAATTTTTATTATTCAATTTTATGAGCATGTCATTGTAGCCTGCAATGTCTCTATCCCCTGTGATTTTTTTTTAGTTTGGTATATCAGTTGGTTTTAGTGTAGTCGTTAAAACGAAAACATGCAAAATATTACTTTAATAAGCCATTACGCGAAAACTATGAGAGATAAAAAAAAATCATGAAATGCAAAATTTTGTCACATTTTGTGTCTGAAATAAGAAAAAAATATCTCGTACAAATAAAAAATAAAATAATGACGATGAAAATTGCGGTAGACCGCGCCCTTAATGCGGCAACTCACTGAAAGTCTTAGCATTTTAATAATTTTTATAATTGTACGAGATGTGGTTTGTTTTGTAGGTATAGGCTATATTAAGACTACTATAACTTTAATGAAATTTTTTTAGCCTTCATAGTTTTTGTATAATAGCATGTTTAAGTCCAAATTAGTACAAAACGGTATTCTACTGGAAAAGAAAATCAACCAACTTACCGAAATTAAATAATTCGCCCTGAACGTCGGTGTCACGGGATACGTCATGACATGTATACAAACCGCATTGATTTTTTTTATATTTAAAATTACGAATTTGAAAATAAAAAAATGCTAATTTTTTAAAATTTTTAAAAATTACAAAAACTAGTTAATGTGGTTTTTACACATGCCTCGTCGTAATTCATGGCACTATTCTGATGTGTGAATTTTTTTCATTTCGGTAAGTACGTTGGTTTTTCCTTTCTTGCATAAAACCGTCTTATGGAAATTTGGACTTAAGACATGCTATTATACCAAAACTATGAATACTAAAGAAAATGTTCATAACAGTGAAAATGCCGCAACGTGTGTCTACAAATCAAGCACTATATTGTATAAATATAAAAATTAGTAAACAAATAAAATTTTTAATGAACTCCCTCCAGTGGTGACCCTACTATTTATTCATGGAAAATGTGTTGTAAAGTCCAGCGCATGCTACTCTTTTTCGATTCAGTTTGGTATTCTATTAAGTGGAAGCAGTCTTTAAAAAATCCGTATTTAGCAGTTTTTAGATGCCTCGGCCCCATGTTTCTAAGCAGGATATCTAAAAATCCAAAATAGAGAATTATAGTTTTAAATGTATTTTCTTTTCGTAGGTAATGATATCGAAGACACGTTGTTACACAGTATTTAAAACCACTTTCTCCTTACACGCTGTAACAATGTTCGTGCACCCGTTGTAGGGGGCTCATAAGAGTGTGTCGTAAATAAATAAAAACTCAAAAATAATTTTTAATGTACGCGATTTTTAAAGCTAATATGAAAAACCAATCAAATAATAACACTAGATAGTGTTCTTAAACAACTTTATGAGCAAATATTTTACCCAGAACGATGTATTTGAGAGTGTTATATTCCGCAGCAATTAAATGTACGATAATTCGGTGTTAGCCATTGTTCTTCATAAATACTTTTCTCGAAAAATATTTTTACTCAGAAAGTTGGTAAAACCCTTTGTCTTAGGTTGCTTATTTCTTATTTTTGCAAATTGGCTACTAGAAACCTACAATTTAAACTCGCGAATAAAGCGTTGAATTGTGTTCCATGCGCCCTTAAAGGTGTTCACGTGGCAAAAAAGCTAAATTTTATTTTCATGACATAGTGTTAATTGTATAGACTTTACTTGTGATTACATTTGCCACTTGTAAAAATGTTTAATCTCTTATAGTTTTCCATTACGGCATGTCAAAGTCAGAACTCGCAAGTTACGGGAACATAGGAAGAACAAATCCAAGTGACTTACTCGAATGAAATAATTTACACTGAAATTAGGTATTATGGGTCATACGCTAATATATTTAAAAACACACAACATAGTTCCTTTGTTTTTTTACGCGCATACATGAAGTAAATTGTCATAATTTTCAGAGTTTTAAAAAACAACAAAGGAATTTCATTGTGTGTTTTAACATATTTCAGCATACCACACATAATATCCTATTCCAGTGTAAATTATTTTATTCGTGTAAGTCACTTGGTTTTTGTAGTTCCTATGTTCCCGTAACTTGCCAATTTTCACTTTCACGTGTCGCTATGGGAAGACTACGAGAGTTAATAAAATTATTAGTGGAAAGTGCAGTTACAAGTAAAGTGTATAAAACTAACACTGTGTCATTCAAATATGAAATTATGCACGTGAACACTCTTAAGGCGGCCGCCCGAGTGGAAGTATTTTCAGCGTTCGAGCGCTAGAAGTGTGGAAGGGGGATGACGTCACAGTACACCAGCATCTAGGCGCTATCCCTGAACTGGCGTGCAGTATTCTTCTGAATGTCTAGCAATAATGCTGACATGAGCGAGTATGACGCAACGATGGTATTCAAGACGAAGGAAATGGGAGTACCCAGATAAAACCCACTGGCAAACAGCAACGCCCGTCGTATTTCCCTCTTACGGAAATTGGGAGAGATTCCTTAAGGAACCGAACCCATCATGGCGTTGTAGGAGGAGAATTATTCGGCTTCTGCGTCAACGCGGAGACATTCGATTACGAAAACTTCGGCAGGTAACTATTTGTGATTTTTGAACGATTCTGCATCGTGTTGGCGTCGTAAACTGAACAACTTTGTAACAGTTTTCCTAATTTTATCAAATCGGGTACACTTATAATACTCAGTAGAAAGGCTTTACCATTGAATGATTAAAGCACTTATGAAAACTACATTGGATCTACTCGATAGCGTAGATGTTACTCTGAAATCTGTCAAGAACGTCACGCGGTAAAGATCTACCGGCCCTCAAGATCTCTAAATATTCAACTGGATCTCGTCGCTGGATCCACTCAGATCTACTCTGCTCGGGAGCAGGGTAGATAGCAGCCAGCAGACGATACACAACAAAGTAAGCGTAAAATGTGAACACAGACTCATGTATGTGTGCGTAAGAGAAATGATGTTGTAAGGCAGATTGAGTGCATTTTCACGGAAAACACGATGTCGGATCGTAGTATTTTTTTTTAATGAGAAGTCTGGAGCAGTTTATCAATTAAAAATATCGCCAAAGAACGTAATTCGGGCATGGAATAAATTATATAATTAGTAATAACTAGGTGTTATAAACATGCACATGTTTAACCTTTCAATTGTTTATGTGTGTGTGGTGCAGGAGAAAAGGATCTAACCTGGTCTAGTAACACAGGTTTGCCAGATCGGCTACTGAAATATACTGCTTCTATAGAATTTGCGATATTTTTTAATGGCCACTTTATACTATGTATTCTTCGGATTTACGTTCAGCTCAGTAAGCATCCAATGACGGAGTATAACCAGTCACGTGACCAACACTACCGAGTAGTATTATACCTACTACGTTTTCGTAAGCGCCTAATATATTACCAGGCCTACGGGCACATTGGTCTTTTCTTATTGTTTTAAGAATCTGCTTCGTTATCACACTGATATGACTTGGTAAATTAAAAGAAAATTTGAACTGAAACTGACAACGTGTAGAAGATCTTCCTTTCGCTAATGTTAACACTCAAATATATTATTTTACACTAAAGTTTTTAGTACAGCTAATGTTCACACTATCTTATTTCAGTCTATGCAGTAAAGAAGCATTTAAGGTCGATTGTTAACAAATAAGCACACAGAATATGCCAGGTATGTAAATAATCTGTTCATAAATATACTCATATTAAACAACGGTTGAAAAGGAACTTACACTTCGAAAATTAATAAAGTAGTGTAGTAAACAGCTAGTTTTTAACTGTTCGAGTACATCTTCGATTGAGAGTAAAAGAAAATGTTAATAAAACAAACAATACAACGAGGGGTCACATAAAACTCATTCCCTTGGTCTAAATTACTAAATAAGCATTCAAGGGCTTGTTCCCGAGTTTTCTTCAGACTGTTGCCAGTAACTCAAATATTTTTTAACCAAAAGTTTTGAAAAAATTTGAGTAAATGTGCAATCACACGATGCACAATACTGTGGACGTGTTTTTTTTTAAATAATGTACCATTCGCCAGCAAAAAATAATTTCCTTCATTTTTGCTTATTTTCACGACGAAAAACGTGGTACTTTGGGTAATGAAATCTAAAAAACCGTTCTGTATAGTTCTACAAAAAAATTCAGCTACAAGTTATAACTTATAAGTGTCAAAAATGTGCAGCAAAATTTTGAAATGAGTATTAGGTAGCAATAAAAAAAATATTTTCGAAATCACTGCAAAACTCCGTAACAAGGCCTTAAATACGAGACTTTACAAAGGCTTCAATTTTTTATGTCATTTTAAGGAGCTCTGAACTACGTTGTTTCTTACCTAACTAGGATAATATTTATCACTGGTGTCTTGCAACTTGAGTTTAAAATCCAGAGGTACGTACTGTAGATATCAGATCTTGCTACGCGACCAAGTCTCGTGACACATTTTATACTAGTTTAAGTAGCAGCCACTGTTATTAAGAATAGCAAACGCACTACGGAAGAGAATAATTAAAAATTAATCTTGGAATATAATACGTACTAAAGGTACTTTACAGCAAATATAAAAGACTTTAAAACTACGTGTAAGAAAGGCATTAAACATAGAGGGTCGTTAATAAAGAAACTAACGAAGACTCATGAAACAGTTTCATCAGCCATAACAGAGAATTACAAAACCCAATTATAACTTGTTCAGAAAGGGGGAAAACTTTATACTGAGTATAAGAGGATGTCAAAAAAATGGAGATGTATCTCGAAAAACGGCGCAGTAAAATAAAAGAAAGCAAATCACAAATCAAAAGACAATAGGAGAACTGCAGACGCTGTATAATGAGAGAATTGGAAAAGTTCAATTAAACATAAAAAAAGCGAAATCCTTTTCCTCGAAATAAATTAGTACGGAACTTGATTGGATAACGAAACACTTTAGCTTATTGGACTGCAAATCGCTATCAACGTGTAATTACACCACTTTGTAAGTTAGGATCTAAGGCTGAATCACTTTTAAATACAGATATAGAAATCAACTACACTATATTATCATAGGCCTATGGTCAGAGCCAACGTAAACTCAATAAAATATTTTTTAAACATTCTATGCCAAGCAGTATTTTGTGAAATAATAAACAAAATTAGGAAATTATAAGCACATTTCAGTTCGCAAACGTTACTTAAAGTGTTTGGGAATGTTCTTCTGTTTGTGTGTCTGTAAAGTGTACATATAATATAACTGTATATTATGTACTATATATACGTATATATTATATAATTATATATACTCATACATATTATTTATAAATGTACACACACATCAAAGTTACTGAAAGAAGATGCTAGCTTGATGAAGATGCCAGTCATGAAGATTTGTACGTTTCGTTAGTTATAATTTAATTTATTTTCTTAAGAATATCATAGTTCATTACTAACTTACAGAAATGTCAAATGAAAATAATATCCTGTAGTAATAAGTTTTACTGTACATATATTGAATTGTTTGGTTTTAAAACTCCATAAGTGTTTGCGTATATTCCCCAATGTGTGTGTGTGTGTGTATATATATATATATAATGTTGGCTATGTATAAAAACCATGCCAGTAGCGTGGCGTGAGAGTGTTGCAAGGTCAGCTGTACTTTGTGACATCTATACAAATTCATGAGCTGGCTATCTGTAGTGGCGAGGCACGAGTGTGACGTCATTTCTAATTGAATTCTAATCGGATTTGTACAGACGTCGCGAAATACGGCCTACCTTGCAACACACACACGTCACGCCACTGAACCGTACGCACCAAATGTCACTGTTATGCAAATCCGCCATATAAATAATATGTCATCTTGAATACAACAACTGGCGAGCTTTCCCTCCCTAGGTGGAAATACACCAATTGAGATCCTATTTCGGAAGATGGGACTATGACATCCACGATTAAAGACCATACAGCTGACGTGGGGGCAGATGAGAGATTGAGAGAGATTGAGAGAGAAAGAGAGAGAGACGGACCTAATAATATATGAAGTAAAGCAGTGACACAAAACAAGGACTTGTATCAATTAGAAGCTGACTCTGGAAACATTCCATATTTAACTAGGGATCTGGTAGAGAAGCTTATAAATTAGCAACATACTTTTATCTCCCTTTCCGTGCTGGCCGAATGTCGTTAAAGAAACACGTCACTTGGTTAATTAATGACGCCGGCTCCTCCACTGATGACAGGGACTAGAAACTAAATACTCTATTTACACTAAAGGCCCTTTCACACGATCAAATATTTATTGAGCTCAATTTATTGACTAGCATATCGGTTCAAAAAATTTTATTCAATAATGATTGAAGGAACAACTTGAAAAGTTATCGCACGATTTGTGAACGAATTATGCACAAATCAAATAATGTACCTATTTTACAATTATCTACTAATTTTGCATGACACAAAAATATTTGGTTCTGGTACATCTAAATATCTTCTTAATTTTGTATTCATATTTAAAATAAATAATGCTGGGTTTTAATTTTAGTATGGCTAAATTGGCATACAGATCTCAACTAATATGTTATTTGAATTAATAGTCTACTGACCGAAAAACATCAGCTTCATTCTAAAATATTTTGATTCAAGAAGATTTCGAACATACTTGGAACGAAATTGTTTTACAAAATTCACGACATTCAATAAATTGAAAGAAAAAAGGCCGCGGATATGACGTCAACATGGCTTCACACGACATTCAGGAGATTGAGTTCTGTAAATTTGATAGAAAATTTAAGCAAAATTATATCGTGTGAAAGGGCCTTTAGGTTGGATCGTGTAACACTCCGCATGAGCTTGTGCATGAACGCCATTGGCTGTGTAACGAGCCACCATGCAGCCTCCACGTGTGTATCAGCTGTCAATGTCAGACCTCTCAGAAGTAAGGTCAGACGCCCCTGATCAAATTTTCCCACGGGATCGGCACTAGCGGACCAAAACCTTCTCCTCTCGTACCTTTAATGCCCTGGAAGTGAGTGAGAGATTTTGGTCAGCGCTCAACATCGGGGCCTTCATCGCTGGTGAGGGGGGACATGAGGTGACCATACAGCAGTGCAAGAATTAAAGGGCGGGGGAAACGGAAGATCCCAGAGAAAACCCGCCGACGAGCGGCATCGTCTGGCACGATAACCGCATGAAATATTCCGGGGACTAACCCCGCAGGGAATGTAACCCAGGTAGCCTACGTGGGAGGCGAATGTTCTGACCACTCTGCCACCGCGACCCTTCTCTTACCGCCCTGTAATATCCTTAACGACACGTGGAGCGTGGAGACGATACTCACATCCGACCCGCTGCGTCCGCCATCTTGCAGTGCTGGTTACTCAAGAGTGCGTGGTAGATAAATAAACGCTGAAAACGTCAATTGATTTTTACGTTTTTTTTTTTCAAAGCTTATATGGATAAAATACTCAATGGCAATCCTAAATAATGGTATTTGCCAACTTTATGAACATATATTTATCCAATATTACTAATTCGTTACGCGTGATCTCTTGCGCCGCAGTTAAATGCACGAGGTTACGGCGTTAAAGACTGTGCCTCAGAAGTTCGAAACACTGGAAACTATTTTGTTCAAAACGTTTGCTAAAACTTTTGTCTAGGATTGCTATTGTTTAATTTTCGCAAATTGGCTTCAAGAAACCTACAGTTGTATATTAATGCTTTTAGCGTTGAATTATGTACCACGCCCTCTTAAGGTCACCGCCTACCCGCGCGTGAGAGGCTCAAAAGCGACGGAGCAGTAAGGTCGACCTTGAAGCGCGCATATAATGCCACGTCGCCTCAACGAGCCAAGCGCTGAACTAGTGTGCAAGGTTCCCACAGAACGGTTTTTTACTAAGGGACATTAAGCGGTGACCATATAATTTTATTGGTGTAAAGTCTGCAACTAAGTTCAGTGCAGGTCGCAATCTGAGTTTCATATATACCTGGTTTATACATTTTGAAGTACGGAAGACTGAAAATGCCGTTTTTAGCCACGTTGGAGGGCTTAGAAACAGTGATTTAATTAGCGTGGCGTCTTAACAATGAGGTTCCGACCTTTTCTGAAGATTGTTTTCTTTTCGTACGTTCGCACAATGGCCAACTGTGGAATATTTTCGTACAAAAAACCTGTTCACAAACACGCTGCAACGCATTTGAAGCGTGGGGTAGGCGACCGCCTTACGATTACACTACACCCCTGATGTACAAATTATTCGTTTTAAACCGTAATATTTATTTTACAGTATAAATCAAATATATTTGTTTGAAGAACCAATTCAAGTACCGAGAGGCAAAGAGGGGTAAGTGACATAAACGTAATTTGTAGAAAATGAAGGATGTATAGTCATTGGCTACCAAACAAAATACGTATGTAAGTAGGCCTATATTGTTAAACTTCTCTCCACTAGATGACTGTATCTATGTGATTATCTCCCATTTCCTTGGCCACCATACATATCCTCCCCATTTAAGAACTTATGACAACATTCATTAAAATAAAACACTTAACACCCTTGGCTTCTCAGTGCCTAAGTTTAATGTATGTGTGCTTTAGCATTTCCATCCTAAATTTGCATTACTTAGTAAAAGCAATTTGTAAACAGTGATAGAAAAATAGGTAGCCTATCCACCGCTTGCAAATTGCGTTTAACGTATAAAACAAATTTAGTGCAAACATGTTAAAGAACACATACATTAAAGTGGTTCTTCATACAAAAATGTTTATATGTATACACTAAAACAAATATTACGGGTTTAAAAGAAAGAATTTGTACATCAGGGATGTAGTGGAATATTAAGGGCGACGCCTACCACGAGCTAAAAATGCATTGCAGTGTGCTAGTAAACAGGTTTTTTTTTACGAAACTATTCCAGGTGTGCCCATTGTACCAATGTACGAGACGAGAACTTACTTCGGACAAGGTCGTATTGTCACTGTTCAGACAGCAAGCTCATTACAAACGATGATTCTACGCCCACCAACGTAGCTAAAAGTGACATTTTCAGAATGTCGTACTTCGCGTTCTACTAACCGAACGTACGCGAAACTCAGGAACGTGCATTGTATTTTATTACAGACTTTCCAATAATAAAACCACGTGGTCGCCGCTTTGTTCCACAGTAAAAATGGATCGGCGGGAAACTAGTTCAACGCTTGGCTCATAGTGGCGATGCAGCATTTGATGGGCGCTTCTTAATCGCCCTTAATGCGCCGTCAGTGCTAAGATTCTGGCGCACAGGTAGGTGGCACCCTCAAGCACCTTTAGTTGGTCGTTGGTTTTAACTTGTGTTGTGTTGTCTATTGTCTTGTGTTTGTTGTCCACTCTTCACTGTTTTTCTTCTATTTCCATCTTGTTTCATATTGGCAATCTAGTTCTATATTTGTGTCTGTCTTTAGTGTATGTATTTTGTGTCTGGGTGTTGTTTCGATATTCAACTGAATTTCATTTCTAGAATTCTTTGTTGTCTAATATCAATTTATTTTTAAAAAATTGACAAAATTTTTCTGGGATTGCTTTTTATAATATTTTTGTGTGCATTTTATATGTGTTTTTTCTTATTCCTTTTCGTACTTTGTCTTTCAATGCAGGTTTGATCAGCTAAACATGAGCAATGGCGTATGTCCACAATCCAATAAAATTTAATCATTTTGATAACATACTATGCGATATTTCAGTGGCAAAATCTACAAATCCTGTTGGTGTATTGCAAAATAAGAATTCAGATTCAAACGATGATATATAAGTTTTAAAAAGTAAGAGTGAACTTTTGGTGTATGTGTTAATTTGCGTTTAAAAATATATTTTCGAAATCACTGCCAAACTGAAGAGCGAGGCCTTAAATCTGTAATACCTAAACTGTTCCTGTTACAACGACACTCTTGACTAACTGGCCAGCCAATGGCTGAGAACTCACCAGTGACAACATATATTAATGTGGCAACCTTGGAACAGATAAACTAAAGCGGCACAGAATATTTAGGAATGCAGACGTGAATCAGTTAGTGGGACAGCAAACTCAGTCACACACGCCAGCAACATGGCGGAAACACGTACCGCCAATCAGAGTAAGGCGGATGTCTTGCTAGTCGTAAACCGGGCCACTAGGAAACCTGTTGTAACATACAGGAGCCAAACAGACACGGGGCTGATATCAACAGGCCCAGCAACCGACCAGCGGTGAAGTTCGCCAATACCAAACAAGCCGCCACGTCATTTCACGTCTGTAATACTTACAGCCCACGATCTTTGGTAGAGACATGAACTTTTCGCGAAAAGAAATTTGCCTCAATTTGTGTCAGTGACTTGTGTGCACGTCTGCAGACTTGCTTCACGGTCAGAGATGGGATGTTTTGACATTATGTGTCGTGGGGTTTTACACGCAAATCACAGACGTGTGGTGTTACAGTAACCTTATTGTGATTGGTACAGTCAAATGAGAAACGTCACAGTTCAAAGGCACGCTGCCAAT
>PNEQ01007403.1:0-22922 GCA_003012365.1 Medauroidea extradentata | reverse complement strand
ATCTTTGGTGAAAATAATTCTACAACATTTCGTTTTAATGCCTTATGTGCACACGATGTTACGTATACCAACGCAGCGCTCACAAAACAGGGTAACTGCAAGCGCGGAGCGGTGTTATGTCAACACTTTGAAGGTTACCCTCAATATTGAGAGCAGGATGACATATATAACGAGGGGGCAGGGCCACCGTGGTGTAGTTCATCGGACCGTCAGTTGGGGTACCTCCAGGTCGGCTAGGACGCCGCCCCCCCCCCCTACTGACCAACTCCGTCGTCCGAGGGCCGGACATCTGGGACTCCGCTCGTGACCCGGGGAGGTCACGTCAGTGCTCACGTGCGATAACGTGAGAGTGTCGACGGCGCCAATATACAATAGTAAGCCGCTTGGAACTGAGTTCCAATATACTTCTATGAAAGGCCTTAATCCAAGATTGTATGACGCCCATTGTAAAGCTGTACTGTGCTGTGTTAACGTAAATAAAGCGCCATCTAGTCAATATTGTGGCGTCTGATAATTATCCTTAACACCTGGTCGCAGTACATAGGAGTCAGTTGAGTGGTGGAGACAGTAGTAGCCTCCAGTCTGAGCACGCCACCCATATGTTCACCCCGAGAACCAACTGGAATAGAGAACCATTTTAAAGGGTGAAACAATACGCAGCTCTGTTTCATGGTCAGTGATTGGCAGATTTTAAGTGTCAGCGTCCAGTAACCTCAAGCAACAGACGTGCGGTGTCGCAGTAACCTTGTTCCTGTTGGCACAGTCAAATGAGCCACGCATACATTCTGACAATAACCATGAAGCAAAGCTGCAGATGTGCACGTAAGGCATTGAAACAAACTGTTGCAGAATTCTATTCACCAAAAATAGTGGTATCTAGTTATACTGTTTAGTTTGTGGTAGAGGCGATGGCACTCGCGCGGTGTTGCCACGTTGCACGGCCGGAGAAGATTCTGCTTGCACCCGTGACTCGGCTCTCACTTCGCGGTTTATAAGTTATTAACTGCCCCCTCCTCTTCCTTCATCCAGCACCTGCCGCTTTACAACACCCCCGCCTTACTTGAACTTTCCGATAAACTTTTCCCTCCCTTTCTTTTTCTCATCCTCGCCCCCGTCCCTGGGACATTTTCTTCCCAGCCTCCCCCTTGTTCGTCAGTGGCCCGGCTTTTTTGACAGACCGAGGGAAAGTTTTCCCTTTTCCACCGACATCGTCCGCAGAACATCGCACGAGTCGCTGAAAATGACAGTCTGTTTTTTTTCCTTCGCCCAAATTAAAAAAAAAAACATTTCGCTTCTTGGAGCATGTCTTTGTCATCCAAGTATTTTGTACCCCTACCATCATCTTCCCCCTTTTTTATCACAGCCATCCCTTCCTTTCCTCTCCCCCTGAACACACTTAATTTCCTTATCTTCAAACAGAAGAGTTATCCGACGTGATTCTTTAGTAGCTAAGGCGCGACTCACGCCAATGACCTTTGTTCAGGAGTCGCTACTACCGAGGTCAAAGTTCAATGGGAAAAAAACTAAAAATTATTTTGTTGCAGCTATAAAACATTTTATTAGTATTCAGGCAGACAAATATTTTTTGCAACCCAAAAACAATTTGCTCTCACCACTAAAATATTCAGGTCACCTGTGTTTCCTGCAATTTAATTTAGCGGTTTCATTACTTACAAAAAAATTACTGCACAAACTATGTTGTGGTTAAAGACTGCCCTTCCAAGAGCCAACACTTCTGCTCACTCTGGTACGAAAGATTCTTGCGAATTTTCGTAATCTCTAACTATTTGATTTGTTTAATTATGTGTCAAATTGTTTTGGTTATAAACGTATGTGTTACTACTGCGCCTTCTTGCGGGGAACTCTGCAATCAGTCCCGACCACACGGAATGTCCTATTAAACTTTGAATATAATCGTACCGTGAATGCTAAGCCTCGCGGATTATTGCCCTTGTAAAATATTAACGTCGGTTAGCGGAGAAGAGACGCTATTGGTCGTGTGGTTCGCCAGAGAGCATAGGACAGGGCACAACCGCAGCTCGCCTACTTCGTGGTTTAGTCGTCCGGCAATCATTTCAGAGGAACGGGAAATGTAACTGCCACCAAACATACACTCATACAATCGTGTGTGTGTGTTCATGCACGTTCGTTGTCATAACCAATGCTACCCTGAACGAATTAGACGTTTACCTTATGAAAGTTTTACATTTTTTAATGTTACACCACTTTACTGAATATGCATCATTGCTAACGAGTGATGAGTCGCAGAAAACTTACAGTTACACAAGTTAAGACTTAAATTAATCATTTAAAAAAACGACTCACTGGATACTAAATTTCAAACAGATCAGAACAGTAGAATTACTCACATTCACTTTAAAAATCTGGAAAAGATCTGATGATGTTTAAACGGCTTAACATATTTCCTTGAATCACAACTAATAACACTCTCGTTCAAGTCAGCTTTAAAACAAAAAAACCGCATCAAAATCGGTCCATTCGTTTAGGAGCTACGATGTCACAGACGGACACACAGATACACAGACACACAGATACACAGACACACAGATACACAGATACACAGACACACAGATACACAAACAGACATGTCAAACATATAACACTCCACGTTTTGCGTCGGGGGCTAGTAAAAATTCTAACCACGAGAAAATGAACAAAAAAAAAAAAAAAAAAAGAAGATATACACCAAGAAAGCCAGACATGGCTGCTGTGAAGAAAAACGAGAATAATTCGGAAATAGGAAATACGATTTGTATGACACACAAAATAAAATACTTAAACGAAAGTCAAACAGACAAGGATTAACCAAGGTGCATGGAAATGGTGACAATGATGGGCAAACACCTCTAGGTCAATAATGAATACACGTTTATTAATATGTGTGATTTGAGTAAAGCTTTTGATTCTGTTCCACACGAGGTTTTGCTGGCTAAACTAAAATATTATTGTATAAATGGCAAAGAACTAAACTTTTTCAAAACATTCTTGACGAAGCGAACTCAATTGATGGATATTAACGGAACCCATTCAAAAGTAAGAGATATAATATTATGTGTACCACAGGGTTCCGTATTAGGACATCTTTTATTTTTGGTAATGATAGATGATTTGACTGATTTTATTAACTGTTCTTCTTCTTTGCATGCTGATGACTCTACTTTCATTAACAACCATAGGAATATAATATAATTAATCAACATGTCAAAATCAACTCTTTGGATTTTAAAAAATCGTTTTGTGTAAATGGTTTTCTGATGAATGATAGCAAAACTAAAAGTTTAGCTTTCGTGTTAAAACCAAAATATGTGGCAGATGATTTTCTTAAGTTTGAAAGTGTCAATTTTTCGGGAGTATACTTGGACTACAATCTATGCAGGGAAGATAACATTGTTTTTATTGTTCGTAACTTATTAAGGGTGTTCGCTCTGAAAGAGGATATGTGAGATACTTCCCGAAGAATATGTTAGGAATGCATGATTTGCCTTTTTTAATAGCATATTGATATACGGACTTTTACTTTGGGACAATTCCCCTTATATATCTGAACTCTTATAAATTAAAAAAAAAAAATGTTATTCGAATTTCGACAAACTGTAAGCCTCTTTTTATTCAAGCTAGTGTTTTAACTGTTTTGAATATGTATATTTGAGAATGTGTTTTATTTGTTAAATGTAACCCACTCTTATTTAACACGAGAAAATGTTATCATATGCATGCTACAAGATATAGCCACTTAATTAATGTACCGTATACCAAATATACAACTAATAAGAGGAACCACTTGCATACAGCTATATATATATATATATATATATATATATATATATATATATATATATATATATATATAACAACTTTTCCAAAGAAACTGTTTAATTACCTTCCAAAAAGTTAAAGTCAAAGTTAATATGTTGCTTATTAGCAACCCTTTTTATGAACTGAATGTGTTTTACACATTAGGAAACAAGACTATAACAATATGATTGTACTAGTTAATGATTGTATTTTATATTATTTTGTATGTTTTATATGATTCCTATTTCTTTTATACATATGCTTGTTGATGTTTATTGTAATTTGGCTGTCTAAATAAGATACTATAGACTATAATAATAACATGATTGTAATTTTACTTTGTATCATTTTAATGAAGTCTATTGTAACTGTTATGTTCTTTCTATATATAACGGTATTGCGATATATTCTCCCTTTCAGGTTTAAAAACTTAAACTTACTAAAATAGCATAAATAAGGACACGTGACGTCAAAAGAGGCTATTCCAATGTTTCAGGCGCATGTATGCAACCCGCATTAACCCCCAATATAAATAAGGCTTACCTATCTATCGCTACAGCAATGGGAGTATTAAACTTATCAACATTATCTTAGTGTTTTATTAAAGAAACAGTCGTTCTTATTTTCACTGCGTTCGACGAAGTTAAGGGTAAAGAATGATTAACTACAAATTTTACAAAATCTTTTTTTTTTTTTGCATCACGTTGATTATGTAACCGTTTGTTATACTTTATTTTGCAGAACACAGTGAAAATAAGAACGACTGTGTCTTTGGAAGAACGCGAAGATAATGTTGATTTAGACGGTTCGGGATAAATTAAGCACTCTATAAAGTCCTGCTAAAGTTCTATTTTCAAACAATTCGTATCTTTCCGTGCCTAACGGCTAACGACGAAAATGCCCAACCTCTCTGGACACGTCCCCTGATGTTTGCGCTTGTAAGATAGATTGTGCAGTCTGTAGGAATTTATACAGTTTAACAAAAAAAGTTTATTCACAATGGTGTTTATTTCGGTTGCTTCTGTTTCAGCATTGTTGTATTTAAATAGGGAAAAAATGGAACTATATTACGCAATTGCACTGCCAACCATACAAGCAGTAAGGCATGTAGAGATAATATAGAGTTACGTACAGTAAATGCTAGTAATAATTTTAAGAGGGCGTGGTACATAATTCAACGCTAAATGCATTAATTCATAACTCTAGGTTTCATGAAGCCAATTTACGAAAATTGAACTATAGCAGTCCTAAACAATAGTTTTAGCCAACGTTTTAAACAAAATTGTTTCCAGTGTAACGAACTTCTGAGGCACAATCTCAGACGCCGGAACCTCGTGCATTCAACTGCGGCGCAAGAGATCACGCGTAACGAATAAGTAATTCTGGATAAATATTTACTTATAAAGTTGGAAAATATCATTATCTAGGACTGTCATTGAGAATTTTGTTCATATTGGCATCGAAAAAAGCGTAGAAATCAATTGATGTTTTCAGCGTTTATTTATCTACCACGCCCTCACAGGTTAATATTTTAGTACTCATTTGAACCCGAACGACCTATATGTGTAATACTCTAATTGCTGCAGCGATAGTAAGATCAGCCTTGTTTTATATGGGTTTAATGCAGGTTGCATACATGCGCCTGAAACACTGATACGGCCTCTTGAAGCCTAAATGTTTGCACAGTTGGCTCTGCTAGGGGACAGCACGTAAGAAGAGGTTACCCTGACTGGTCACTTCTTGCCTGGCCTCCCCCCCCCCTCCCTCCAGGCAGCCAACCACTAACGATGACATATCTCCCGGGGGTAGCACGACACGAGACCTAGAGGAGAGGCAGGTAAGTACTAATCAAGTTTATGGCGAGAGGCTGGGGACGAGACTACATCCTGGCTATATCACATCTCAAGTACAAGGTCCTGCAGTAACACTGAGCTCTCCTGCTGAAGACCCGCTTATCCCATCTTCCTGCTTCCTGAGGAGACCGAGTGCACTCTCTGGGGACACGCCACTTAGTGACCCAAACAAGTACGTATACTCTGCGGGAAAGGTTTGCTACTCTCTAACTTATACACGTTTATACAGAGTGCTTGCAGTAGGCTATTCACAGTAATACTAAAACACTAGCTGTGTCGGCATGCGTTGCATTCCCCCCGCCCCTTTTTTTTTAATCCTGTTCTTCGCCTCAGCCCCTTTTTACTCCTCACCCCAGTTGTACTGACAGAAACATTCGTTTTTTTTTTGGGTTCCCTATTTTGCCCTCCCCCTTCCAAACCTAACCTATTAATTGAGACCTTTAACTTTGAAAAATCTTTTATACAGAAACCTTCCCAGGTACATGAACAACATAAGCTTGCCAAAGTTTCATCGCAATTGGATGCATGATACAGGAACGAACACACAGACTACACAAGCAGTCATTTAGCCTATATACAGATAACTTTTAAAATACATATATACACTTGTGTATATGCACATGAAAATACAGTTATTATGTGAGACAGACAATATCAAAGAAAACATCGAAAACAAACCTTGTTTGACTATTTTCATACTTATTTGTATACTAGGTAAAATACTAAATAATGAGATTCTTCAATATCGTTTGTGGTACGAGTTTTCATTGCATGAGCTGGGATAATATATATTTTAAGACCTGCTGGTTAGACTGTATATTTTGTATTGTCTTGAGCTTTAGGGGGCCGTGGTGGCCGAATTGACTGACCATTGGCCTCTCACCAAGGCAATCTGGGTTCGAAAGGAAGGGTTGGTGCCCGGGTTTCTGCATGTGGGAATCGTACCGGACGATGTCGTTGGTTTTGCCGGGGTTTTCTCGGGGATCTCCCGTTTCCCGCGGCCTTTCATTCCGGTGCTCCTCCATACTAATCTCATGTCTCCCCTCACCAGTGCTAATGACATAGATGACCAAAAAATATATATGTAGACATATATATTGAGCTTTAGTTGTATGTTCACTGGCTGCTGCACCAATATGCAGACATTTTAGCTCTAGTGTATGTAACTCGGGAACATAGTATGTTTACGGGAACTTTATTATTAGCTCACAACTTCATTTTAAGTGCCCAATAAACCGCGATACAAATGCACTTCGATTTAAACTTGTCCTTGCATTATTTCAAAATTTTCTTGGTTCCTTAGTTTTCGGTAGTGACTATGATATTTTCCGTATTCATTTGAGGATACACCTAATTTAACTGTCTTGTTCACGTTTGTTACTTTAACGAGTGTGTCTTTTGTTATCGAACAAGTCAACGAGGACTTTGAAGCAACATATGGAGCTATAGTTTTGTTTCGAAAATATTTTAGCACAAATTCATTTTAATTTCTTGTGTACACATATGCAGCTCTGCTTCATGGTGTGTGATTAGATGTTTTAGCTATCACTTGTCTTGGAGTTTTACTGACAAATCACAGATGTAATGTGTCACAATGACATAAGTATGATTTATGCAGACAAATGAGAGACGTGCCTGAACAAAGACACGCTTCTAGTAAACCATAGAGCAGGGCTACAGATGTGCACATAATGCACTGAAACAATATGGTACAAAATTAATTTTGCTAAAATAAGGGGTCGCTAACGACATACTCCCAAGTTACTTAGCCACACGTACAATTGGCTACTCACTGGAGCATAAACCAATGTACAAATAGAGACAGAGTGTACACAGAACTGTGGTGTATATCCGGGAAGGTGGTTGAACCCGCGAAACTACGGGCATCTATTTATGACTAGAGAAAATACAATTTTAAAGAGTTCAATTACGTTTTGGCTGTAATATGCTTTCTCACGCATGGTAAAGTCATAGCCCTCTGTTTATTGGTTACGGCTCCACTGACCAGAAATTTCACTTGGAGACGTAGAAGCACGTATTTCCTTGCTTGTTTTCTTGCAAGCCTTTGATTTCTATCGGCTGCTCCAGCAATCCTGTTCGGTCTTCTATGGTTTCCTGAAATCGGTTCAGGTGTTTTCTACCGTAAAATTGTTGCTTTTTTTACCAAAGCCATTACTGTAATCTTTCCTAGTTAATGTCTTTGTTTAAGACGTTTATAACATTCTCTGGCGACCTCACTGTCAACAAGACACGAAAGTCCAATAATAAAAAAAATAATATTAATTTTCTAATTACGATACCAGGTAGGTACTTTACTTCGGAAGCTACTAGTATAGGCAACCGCGCAGTACGGCAGAGCAACGAGGGGTAGCCTGTCTCCTCAGGCGGCGGCAAGCGCCACCCAGTTCACCCTCCATCCGTGAGCACTCTGTGGAACACGGGGTAGTTTTGTCGGCGTCCAAAGACAGACGCGACCAGTCGACCAGTCAGAAAACACGCGAGTTACAACCGGGATTGAAAGGCTAGGATTTCAAAAGGGTAGAACGAGAGGGAGGTTTGATTTGGCGGAAGGGGAGGGGGAATGTAACCTTCCCAGTACCAGGAAGGCCTGATTTACGCGAGCAGAGTTCTCCCACGGGGACCAGAACGTGGAGGGGTGAAGTGGTTGGAAAAGGGAAGGGGGTTGATTGATTGATGTTCGGGTTCGGCGGGACGTGGAGTGGCCGTGAAGGGGATTGTATGTGAGGGAGAGGAGGGGGGAAGGTCAGTGTGACCACTCTGCACAGGGGTTAGAGGTGGCCTTGGTGGGGCGTGTGGTTTGTTGGAACCCACCCGCTTGTCCTGCAGACCACGCTCGCCAATCACGTCATCGGACAAACCCCCTTGCGAGGGCTGACAAAGTGGTTTGGCGCGGGGGGTTGATGGGTGGTTCTCGGAGGGGTGGAAGGTTAACTAGGGGTTGGGAGGCGAGGGATGAACAGTCCCCCCTCTCTTCCGCGGAGGTTTTTGACGATCATGGCGGGAGAAATAAAGCACTACCATCCCCCACAAACGCGGCCACGCACCCCTGTTCGGCATTCCGTCGCGCGCCACTGATCTGACAGGGGGTGCGTGCTGCCGCTAAGAGGTCTGGAGGGTAGTCGTCGGTACGGTGACACGCATCAACCCTTTTGAAACCTGTCAGTCGGCGTCGAAATGCTTCGCGCTTCAGCGATGTTATTGCTTCATTAACTACGCCTCTTCATACCCGGTTCTTTTTTTGCGTGGGACCATGTGTACCAGTGTCGTAGGTACTCTCTACATCCGAATCAGTGGTTGCAATCAGCGACACGTCACTCACTGAAATTCCAGCAAACAATCTGTCTCTGACTGACGAGCTTGTAGGATTCACAGAAAACCGACGATCATGCCGGTGAAATTCACCGAGGATAAATGGTTGTTATTTTTCAATCAGTCTCTTAAACAATCAACACGGGTCACTAACTGCAACTTTTCATTTTTGACCGAAACTGCTTGAATGTCACTGAATTGGTTCATTTCTCAAATATTCAAGTTTAAGAGTGTTCATTTTGGTATTTGAGAGACAAAAAAGTGTAGGAAATCGGTGATGAGACGGTGACTGGAATATTTTCCGCATAAAATATAAAACATCTAGGTCCATTGCAGTGCTGTGTAGTTGTTGTACAAATGTGACAGTACTTACAATTTTTACCAAGAACTCTTTACCGAGAAGTTTTATTTTGGAATAATAAAATTGCAGTTCTTAATTTGGTCTACAATAAATTGTTTCATAATGTTTTAGGCATTGGCTACATGCTTATGGCATAGCGTCGCACATTTTATATAGTTGGTACTGAAAGATTACCATTGTTTGTACTATGTCTGATAGATTTCACAGGGAAAAATTACTTACCGTAAACAATGGTTACTTTGACCTTTTGGGGTAACTTTGGGCACTAAAATTTTTGGTTTTTATGTCGCTTAGTAACGAAAGTTTCAAACATTAACTGTAAGAATGAAAGACATTTTTTTTTTAAATACTAGGCTCGGATTATCTGTTTATTTACCAGAAAACCCAAAAATTAATATTTTGAATGGTCAAAGTAGTCCCGATTTACGGTACTTACTCCGGAAGGTAACTAGTAAAAAATTAAAAAATGTGGTAAATGTGAAAGACTTCGATAACTCTCCTTTCATAGAACTTACAGCTGAGAATGAAGAATTTGAGGATGGCACGCACCGAACCCCCTTAAATACTATACATACTAAGAAGTGACAGGGCTATATGGGCGATATTGAAGCGCGCATCAAATGCCGCATTGCCACTACGAGACTAGCACTGAACAAACGTGCCAGATCCTCGCAGGTACATTTTTTACCATGGGACATAAAGCGATGACCATATGGTTATACTGGTGGTAATCCTGCAGCAAAGTGCATTGCACAGCTGTATCAGTCTTTCGCATATATCTGGTTAGTATATTTTAAAGTACAGCAGGCTGTAAGTGCGGTCTTTAGTTATGTTGACGGTCTTAGAAACACTATTTTAAATAAGCATGGTGATTTAACAATATAATTTCGTACTTGCTGGAAGTTTTTCCTCTTTTCGAACATGACACAATTTTATAAACTGTCTATACAGAAAATACATGCTAAGATTTGTCGGGTTATGTAGGCCTATATATAACGAAACGATATTTCAAAACTTACAAATTGCGGTAGTTAAAACAATTTATACTGTTTTTCCCCTCGCGAAAGGAACATTACAAACACAGTTGACAGAACCTACCAGACTGACAAAAGTCATACTTAAATACGTTATGAATGACAGACATAAGACTGGAGCTACACCTCGTTAGATGGTCGGGGCAAGCGACAGGGCCCTTTACTGCGCCTGTTACCGTAAACATCGAAAGCACGGAAAAATGGCAGTGCTGAAAGCATTGTTAAATTAGTAATCTTAGGTCCGAGAAGTGGTGCAGCGAGGAGATGAGGAATATAATAATAGCTCGTCAGTAAGCGGGGATAAATGAATAAATAAAGTCATCTGGGGAAGAGTAACGTGGCTTGTGAAAACAAAGAGAGGCACAAAAATAAAACAAGAAAGCTCTCCAGTGAGGGAGATTTGTAGAGAGCCGGCGTGGGTGCAGGCGAAGAGAAATAAAAAACCATTCAAGGAGCACGGCATACGTCAGCGGGAAATAATTCCTCGGTCGAGAGAAACGAAAAACAAGCGAATTTATGGAAGAATAAAGTAGTTTTCTATACGCGCCGATATTTTCAAAACCTAGAATTCTTCAAACCTTCACGTCACATTATGTTGAAGAGGTGGTTTTGGATCCAGTTGGTGGTAATTTTGCATGCTTCATGAGCTGAAAAGTCGGTCGAAAAAATTGTTGCTTTGCATTTATTCTGTTCAGGCGAATTATGAATAAAGAAAAAAAAACGTTTAAATGTAAAGAATTTGTTTAATTTTAAATTACACAATAAATATTGAATAAATATTTGTATGTTAAAAAGTCATTATCGTGGTCAATACTAAATTTTAAAATGCACTAATGGAACCACAAATATTTATACAAGTTGGTTTCAATGACGTGTATGTCCAGATACAGATCTTCTTCATGGGCAGCGATTGGATGTTTGAACTCTCACATGTATTGATGTTCTACTGGCAAATCACAGACGTTGGTAACACAGTAACCCTATCCTGATTGGTGCAGTTAAGTTACAAACGTGTCTGAACAAAGAAACGCTGCCAATAACCATGGAGCATAGCTACCAATGTGCACGTAAGACTCTTAAACAATAATTTGTTAAAATATGTTCACTATTAACTATATAGTATATTAACTATATATAGTGATGAATAAAGATATAATCCGTGGAGGTATCATGGTCTGAAACCAATAGCATATCAGTTGTGGTCAGGGAATGAATAGGACTGACATGTATAGACTGTTGGGGGATGAATCAGCGAAACTTTCGCACATCTACATGTAAGTCAAAGTCTAATAGTTAAAGTGCTACAAACAACTGTGGACCAGAATTCGAAACCATGTTAACTCCAAAAATTTATTAAATAGCAATAAAAGGTAATATCTTCATCGTGTGCATATATATCTATCCAAATCATTTTACTAATCAAATTACATTAATTGCACTGTAGTTAGTAATATTTCCAGATTTAATAAACGCATACGATAAAGATATCATCTTTTTTTTTTTTTTATA
This sequence comes from Medauroidea extradentata, assembly GCA_003012365.1. Taxonomy (NCBI): domain Eukaryota; kingdom Metazoa; phylum Arthropoda; class Insecta; order Phasmatodea; family Phasmatidae; genus Medauroidea; species Medauroidea extradentata. The sequence goes on along the minus strand of PNEQ01007403.1, from coordinate 11,019 downwards.
TAATTCTTACATTTTTGAGTTAGCATGATTTTGAGTTCTGGTCCACAGTTGGGGGATGAAATATAACTTTTGCCCAAAACGAAACGTGAATGTCTCAGGTCCATGCATAGTTTATAGCTTGTTAAGAGTTCAGTGCAAATTATACAAAAGCAATCATTAAATAACTTTCTTTCAGTGAACAACCAATGAAAAAATTCGTAAGTTTTTATTACACAGGCATATAAATCATCTGATTTATTGTGCAAAGAATTTTACACCATCTTGTTTCAACGTCTTACGTGCAAACATGCAGATCTGTTTCACAGTCAATGGTTGGACATTTTTAAATATCAGCGTCCTCAGAGAAGTCTTCGCTGGTGTCGAATTTCGATCTTTGACGCGTGGGAACAGCGTAGGGATAAGAGCTAGTGTCCTACGCTTGGCGAGAAGCATATCGCCTCTATTCGCAGCGCGCCAAACTGGCGTGCAAGGTTTTCCTTGCGGTCTTTTTCCTACGGGACTTTAAGGCGCCCGCCTGGTTGCAGTGTGTTTGTGTGAGTGACGCACGGCGCCAAGGGCGATGTTGACCGGCTCATCTGGTGCGGTATCGCCTCTACCGCAAGACACTGAAACGGCGTGCAGTGGTATCGTAGGACACTCGTCTGACTGACACTTTCAGTGGTGACGCCATCTTTTTATTGGTGGAAAGTTTTAAGTAAAGTCGAATACACATCTCTATTATAGTTCCACACGAATCTCGTGAGTAGTTGTTTAGTTATAATAGATTGAAAAAGCCGTTTTTAGCAATTTTGAGGGGCTCCGAAATGGTGTTTCTAAGTACCATGATGTTTTGAAACTACTATTCCGATGTTGTTTGAAGTGTTTGTTCTTTTCGTAAATGCACACATTAGAAACACGTTTACTAGTTTCTTAGATAAAAGCGTTCTGCTAGCACGCTGCAACGCTGTTTACAAGACAGGCAGGCGCCTTAAGCGGCGACCACAACATTTTATTTTTGAATAGTATGAAGTAAAGACCAAAGCATGCCTCTCGCTTCGCACTTTACGAACTCAGGTAATATTTTCGGAGTTACAGCAGTCTAAAAACCCCATTTTTAGCCATTTTGAGAGGGTCGAAAATCATGTTTTAGCAAGCATGCTGAATATTTGAGAATATAGAAGAATAGTTTCAAGTGTGTGTTATTTTCGTAAATAAACATAATATGAATTAGTTACGTGGTTTCGCGTGGAAAAGAATACGCGTGACACGCTGCAACGCAGGCTCAAAAGCGACGGAGCAGTAAGGTCGACCTTGAAGCGCGCATCAAATGCTGCGTCGCCTCAACGAGCCAAGCGCTGAACTAGCGTGCAAGCTTCCCGCCGAACAGTTTTTACTATGGGACATTAAACTGTGACCATATAACATTATTGTTGGAAAGTCTGCAACTGAGTTCAGTGCAGGTCGCAATCTGAGTTTCACATACATCAGGTTAGTACATTTTGAAGTACGAACGTCTGAAAAGGCCGTTTTTAGCCACGTTGGAGGGCTTAGAAACATTGTTTTTAATTAGCGTGACGTCTTAACAATCAGGTTCCGACCTTGTCTGAAGTGTGTTTTCTTTTCGTACGTTGGTACAATGGGCGTAATTGGAATAATTTCGTAGAAAACATTTTTAACGAACACGCTGCATCGCGTGGGGTAGGCGGCCGCCTTCAGTAACGTTATTCTCATGGTTCAGTTAAATGAGTGACATTTCTGCTCACAGACATGCTGCCGACAACAAATGAAACAGAACTAATAATGTGTATGCCAGGCGTTGAAATAAGTTGGGCCGAAATTCTTTGCACTAAAAATCAGTTGCTCTAAGCATATGCGAAGTCCAGCAATAAAATCGGCGAAGCCGCGAAATATCCCCAGTCTCAATGTAGAAGGCAATTTCTCGCCTGACTCAGGCGGGTGGCAACACGTGTCCTGCCGTCCAATGTATGGAGGATGTTATGTAAAGCACGTGTAGTGTCCGGCTGCTCAGAGTCGACGCTGCAGTCTGCTGGAGTATTGCTCTCACGAACTGTCCCCTCCACTCCTCCGCCTCTTCTCCAGCATCTTCCAGCGCTGGTCCAGGACAGACCGGCAGCTGGTGTCGAGACGCGTTACGTCTCGGGCGAAATAATAAGATCTGGCCTCGGCTGCGGCCTCAGACCCTTGTTAAAGATGGATGTCCTTCCGCCCCCTCCCAACACGGCCCACCCTCTCTTCTAGACGTACAACCCTCGCCACGAGGACCCAGCTTTAACCGCAAAGAGACGCCGGGTATCGCCGCGCCGTCTCCTTCCAGTGCACACGCTGCGTCAAGTTTTGACCTACCAAATATATGCTTACAGCCAATGATATTTGGTGAGAGAATTTTGCGCCAAATTGTTTGAACGCCTTACGTGAACATCTGTGTCTCTTGTGAGAGATTTTGGTCAGCGAGGTCTTCAGAGGTGACATGATGTGAGTATGGAGCAGCGCCGGAATGCAGAGACGGGGGAAACGGGAGATCCCCGAGAAAATCCGTCGACCAGCGACATCATCTGGCACGATTCCTACATGTGAAAATCCGAGGGCCGACCTCGCCGGGAATCGAACCCAGTTCACCTTGATGGAAAGCAAACTATCTTACCATTCGACCACCGCGGCTCCCTGTATCTATGCTTCACGGCTATTGGCTGTGTATCTTTGAGCAGATGTGTTACTCGTTTGATTGCACCAATGATAATAATGTTACTGCCACACAATACGTGTGTCGTTTGTATGTAGAAGTCTAAGACGCCGAGAGTTGAAGACATCCAATCAAAGGCTGTGAAGCAGAACTGCAGTTGTGCACATAAGTTATAGAATGAAAAATGTTTTAAAATAATTTCCGTCAAAAAACCAGTAGCTCTATCTGTACTTGTAACGGCCCACTACACGCGCTGCGTAAAGATTAGAACGAAACTCGCTGTGACAAGATCCATGAAAAATTAATTTCCGCCTGCGAGAAGATAAGCTTTAGAGAAAAATGGAGGTCGTGAACAAGGTAGGCACACGTGTAGAGTTCTTTGAATGTTATGCCTAAGCCGACATTACTCACATACGTTGGATATTTTTTTGGATAAATTGTGTCGGTCGAAGCTTTGCAAGTCGCTTAGCGGTCCAGACAGGCGGCCACCTTAAGAAGTATGAAACGATAAGACGTCGACCAAACGCCTTGAATACTCAATTGTCGATCAAATCTCAACTACTCATCATAATTCGATGAGACTTTTCTGCTGAGTAGATATTTTATTAGCGGACGTCTGTTCATTCAACACTAGGCGGTAGTATGAATTGTTTCGAGAAAAGATTAAAAACGGTTTGTTAAGAAAATAAGGGCTTGCAGCCACAAAATACGTAAAAATGGAAACTTTAATTTTTGTAGTTTTAAATGTGATAATATCCAGGCCTCTATGGTAACCGAATTTTAAATTACTCGCGTTTTGATGTTAAAAAAAAAAATTATCCCAAATCCTGTAGAGCGGCGATTTATGGATGTTAAAATTTTATTCACCTGACGCATGAACGGTGTTGTAGAGTCCCGCGCCTATTATTTTCTACGCGAAACTTGTTCACAGTGTGTTTTTTACGAGAAGAACACACGGTTAAAACTTCTATGATTTTAAAACTGTAGCCTGCTTGTTAGAAAAGCGTTGTTTTTTTTTTTTTTTTGGGGGCCCCTCAAAATGGCTAAAAACTGCTTTTTTAGGCATCTGTAACTGGAAAAATACCGACCGGATTTGTAAAACACAACGTCGGAAGCGTGGATTGGACTTGACTACAAACTTTCCACAAATAAAATAGTAGGGTCGAAGCTTTGAATCCCATGGGAAAAAGATTAGTAGTAAAACACTACACGTCAATTTGGCGACTCGAATAGAGGCGATGCTGTTATCGTTGAGTGTGGAAACCTGAACCTTATCGCTTCATAGTCTCCACGCATCAAACACGATGAATTACATCCGGTGTATAGACCTCTTAAACCCTGGTGTGAATTATTGTGAGTTGAAAATCAAGGTACCTTCAATGTACGAACGTTGCAAGTGTATCATATCTTTAAACAAACTAGCAAAATATTCCGGTCACTTAACAGTTAACGGACGCTAGCTTTTTGTTACGTTTGAGGCACGGAAACGGGGAAGGCGATAAGTCGAATGTAACACGTCCGTCAAAACACCTCATCGCCTCTACGTACGAAGGAATTAAACTTCAAACGATTATCTTGTTATTTTGTCTGTGGAAAGTATAACTTATGGTATTGTCAAGTGCAGGTCTCTATGATTGTTTTTTACAAATAAAGTTCATACTTTCTCAGCCACTGCAACGTAAAAAAGTAATTTTTAGCACTTTTGAAGAGTTTGGAAACACATTCTCTTAATTATCGAACGGCATTTTTAAAACCGTAGATACGTCGTTTGAAGTGTGTCTTCTTTTCATAGATAAATGCATTGGAAACATTTCTAATTGTTACACAAGAAAACATTTTTATTCGCTCCACGCAACATCACGGCTCACGCACCAGGTCCACTAAATCTAAAGATAAGTTATTTAGAAGCATAGACATAAGACGTAAGTGAATCGGTAGACCTTAGCGTATATTTCTGCGAGATTTATCAGGTGTCGAGCGGCATTATGCGTTTTGTGATAATGATAAATTATGCCACCATCTTTACGTGGCTGGCAGGACGACAGTGACGGACGAAGGGAAACTACTTCCTGATGGAATGGAATAACAAGTAAACAAGTTCGGGACGGAATAAAATACACGAAATGGAGGAGCCGTGATATCACATCCGACAGCGAGGAAGATCGCAACTCGAAGTTCACAGACGCGAGCCAATCTCTGAGAAGGATCGAGGTGTCTTAACGCGTCAAGTCGCCTCATTTCCTAGGAGTAGATGCGAGACTTTGGAACTCTCTCTATGGAAATCAAAGAACTCGCGTGGAAGTAAGATATACGGCGGATACAAACACCGTGATTTATTCCAGTAATTTCCTTCCTGCTGTCAATTCAACGTATGAGTATTTCTTACAAGCCTTCCAGCTAGTATGCATTTTAACTAATATATTATTTGTTTGCGCAAAATGATGTTCTACTCTCTCCTTGTTTATGACTTGACTTTAGGCTTAAAATATTTCATAAAACTACTTTGTCAAGGGAATGAATATAAAGTTATAAGTTAACAGTAGCAAGAGCCTTTTAAAATCCTCCATTTGATTGTTATTTAAAACAGTGTATTACATTAATATTATAAGAAATTTAATAAAACTGGAATTATTATATGCATTATAAATTCTACTAACCAATACAAAATCATTCAACATGAAATTTCGATCTCAAATCATTTTGAATACATACTGTGAATAAATCTATGTATCTTGTATTTTATATATTTACAATTCGTTTGCAGTTATTTCTAGCATGATCATTTGCTAGGTATTTCAACAATATGCAGCTACATTGGTAACTGCACATGTAACAGTCTGAGAAAAAAAAGTTTTTTTTTTTTTTTTTTTTTTTTTTTTTTTTTTTTTTTTTTTTTTTTTTTTTTTTTTTTTTTTTTTTTTTTTTTTTTTTTTTTTTTTTTTTTTTTTTTTTTTTTTTTACATTTTGTACTGAACAAGGTTGAACATATTCTAAGTAAATAAAATATAACTATCCTGCAAAAAAAGTTCATATTTCACAGTTTACCTGAAAAATAATATTCAAAAAAAGCAATTTTAAAGTTATCGGTTTATACTAACCAGAATAAATAAAAATTTTAGCTGTCAAAGAAAATGCATTTCACCAATTTGGAATACATTTGTGATCACAAGTAGGCAAATTGTAACATTTATTTTTTAAATATTAGATGATTTATCTAATTTAGACAATTGTGAAAAATGTTAATGATGTTATTACAAATGTATTCTGTAGTAGCTAAGTTATTATCATTCAGAATATTTTTTCATATTTTGTAACCTATATAGATAGGGTTTTCTTTCGTATAAACACAGAACAGTAGACATTAATCAGTCATTTGAGAGACAACATAAATCAATTTTCAGCTAAAATGAGTTGATGGTTTTATAATTTTGAACACGAGTAAATACACATATTATTAAACTAAATTTAGCGTCATTTGCGAGTGAAACAAGGCACTGAAATATTATTTAGTTTGAGAAATGCTATATTCATTGACTACCTCTGAACAAAATTATAAAACCGACAGCTCAATTTGATATAAAATTGACTTATGTCGTTTCTCAAATGACTGATTCAATTGTGAATTTGACATACATCTACGAGCAAACTGATAAGTGTATATGGATGTTTTTATACGGGAAGTTATATGACGGTAAATGTGTAAACGCTGAGTACTGTTAGGCACAAATTGACAATTACGAAGGTTTTCTTCGTCAGCAGACCTAACCCGTTACTCTGGAAGCCACCAATAAACAAGTCAGTTAACTAATCAAACGATAACGTCAACGTGACGAGAGGGCCGGGTATATACGGCTCGCTGTAGTGCGCAGGCGAGATGGACAAGTTGGAAAGGTTTACGGGGTCAAGTCCCGCACAAGGGCACGTGTATGTCTCGCCGGGACCGGCCAGCCTCGTCCAACTTGAGCGAGACCCACCCCTTCTTACTACGCCCTCAGGGGGAGGGGTTGTGGGGGGTGACCCACCCTCCTTACTAGGCCAGAGCGAGGAGGGGGTGAGGAGGTAAGAAGTGATCAGTGCGTCACGACAACTCCGGGGCAACTTGGTCCGGCCGCGGCGTCCCCTAGAGGGCAGACCCGGAACTCCGGGGGACACGACCATGAACCACCAGGAAGGGAGGGGGCAGAAACAGAAAGGTTTGGAGAAGGATTGAAGAAGGGGGAAGGTCAGATCGCCCGAGGAGTGTTTACACGACCCTTAAAAAACTCCCCAGGAAGTTTCGCCGGTCAAGTGGCGCTGCCAACCCCCACTCTTAGCCCCCAGGGCGGCCTGACTGACCCCACACGGGGTCAAACCGGGGTCACATGCATAGCTGCCAGATGTACAGGAATTCTTGCTGCCGCGTGGGAGCAGCAGAGGCGATGACCGACGGTTTGATGCAAAGAAGAACTACAGATTATCAGAGTGGTTCATTCATGACGTACACGTTGTTTAAGGGTGACCAAGTCCGATAAAGTCATAACTTTATATTTATATGAAATAGGGCTGGTTCTGTAGACAATACTTGTGAGTACAGTTTCCTCTTACGAAACAATTTTAGCTGGCGTAATTCTCTCATAACGGTGCGTCAAAGTCAAAATTTGCATGTTCTGCTGCTATGCAAATAGTGAAAACCAATTCACGTATGCATGTGAAATAATTTACAGTGAAATAACATGCCACGGGCTACGTAATAAAATATTTGAAAAAATCCCGCGAAATTTTTTTGTATTTTTAAAAATTTCTGAATTTTCAACTTTTTTTTCTGTACTTTTGCGATATTTTTTAATTCAAAATATTACTTTGCTGTTTTTTTTAATGTTTTATTGCATAGCTCATGGGATGTAATTTCACAGTGAATTATTTTGTTTAAGTAGTTCAGTTGGTTTTCACTATTTGCATGGCAGCAGAACATGCAAATGTTGACATTGACGCACCGTTATGAGAAAATTATGAGAGCTAAAATTGTGTCGTATGAGCGAAATGTACTCACAAGTATCGTCTACAAAACGACCAATATTTCATAAAAATATAAAATTATTAATTTATCGCACTTGAACACCCTTAACATTCGCACCTTGGGGCATATTCTCAACGGTCATCACTGATAAGTCTGTGTGAGGGCTGTAAGTCGCATACTTTCCCTACTTTTCGTGATAACACCGTCGACCACGCTGTGCTGGGGTACTTTAACCACAATATTCCGGACTAAACGAACGAAAGCAACATTAGAATGACGAATATAACATTGCGCTTAAAGAATGACAAATAATATTAACAAATGATTGATCTAACTCACTCCGCGTTGGATGAAACAAAAGAAGATAACAGGTTTATTTCCGTAATAGTAAATAAGGTATCTTTTCCGGCATAAATCATGTTTAATTTATCGTAAAGTTTACTGTAGTATATTAACAGCAGCAAATTATTATGTTACCGTTTTCGTATATCATATATAAATATTTTCTTTTGCAGCCAAACGTCATTGCAAACAAGGTCCGTGTTGAGAAACTAGTGCAGCTAATATCCGACGTATTACTTCTACATCGTAGGCACCGCCATTATATTTCGCCTCTGCATATGCAGCTATTCTGTGGTAGTAATGGTGGGGGCTGGAAGTCAGTTCTTGTAAATGGGCGAGTGAATCAATTGTGGGTGAAATTAAAACACCCTACAACAACGCGGCGGCTAAGGGGTGGAAACTATGACAAGCAGTCAAAGTTGACTATCATAAGAGGGTTCCGCTGTTATTTTTCCTCTCGGCTTGTCTTTGCACAAGGCCTTCTTCCTCTTTATACTCCGCGGGTTGCAGCAGGCGACGAGTGTCTGGGTCGCGTTAACTTTCTTGCTCCTCGGGAATCCTCGGGGACATTCGTTCATTTTCGGCGATCGAGCCAGACATCCCTGCCTCCTATCCAGGGCCGTCAGTTAGGGTGGGGCAGGGGAGAAAAGGCCCCCGTTGGTTTATAAAGTAACAATTTTTGTGTATTTTGTTATATATGTTTATGTTAGTATTATTTAAATAACTAAAGTTTTGTTATTAAAGTTTCCAATATACACTGGCTAAATTAACAAAAAAAGATGCAACAAGGTCACTGTCGCCAAAAAAAATCTTCCCCCCCCCCCAGAAAAACATTTAATAAGCCCCCTGCTACTATCCACGGTCCATTTGACAATTATTTTAGATTAGTTCAGGTTAGTTTCGTATGTAAAACTTATACTGTACGCTGCATCCGAGGCTGATTTTGTTAGGTTAGAAAATTATAGTAAAAAATTATATAACTGGTGATGCCTTTATGTTCAACCGCTGAGGATGCCCGAATGCTCCCGAGGAGCGGGAATGTTAACGCGTCCTAGACGCTCGTGGACTGTGAAGTAAAAGAGGGGAGGGTGGGGCAAGATGAAGAGGGTGAAGAGGAGGGGGTTGCTTAATGGTGTAAGTTATCTGAGCGCCAGCTTGCGATGAGCTGAGCGTTAACCGGGGCATTATCTCGCGGTTATGGACTGAGATTACGGGTGCCTTGATGTAATGGCGTGGTGGGAGGTTTCTGCGCGGAGGTAAGTTGTTTGGTAAGGTACTCCAGGTGGGATGCTGCGCAGATGATGCTCCTGTGGGACTCCCCTGGTCCATAGACACCCCGGGAGAAGATGATGCCTCCTGGCGCGACAGCAGGGGAGAAAGTGATTACTTAGAGGCCCGTTAATTGTAGCGGCATAACGACTAACCCAAGTCATCTGGCGATACTTTATCCGCTGTAAGCAATACGAAGAACCTCTTATTTTACGAGAAAGTATTATTCGATGCATTACCTGCACATCTGTAGATCTCCTTCATGGTTATTAGCAGTGTGTCTTTGAGTAGAAGTGTCGCTCATTTTGACTGTACAAATGAGAAAAAAGTTACTGCGACACAATACGTCTGTGATATGCGAGCAGAAGCCTAAGATGCTTAGTGTTAAAGACAGCCAATCGTTGACCATGGAGCAGAGATGCAGATGTGCACTAAGTCATTGAAGTAGGAATGGTGCAAAATTCTTTTCGTCAAAAATAGGTGACGTTTGATATAAGAAAGAGATATGGGTGGTACTGGTACGTTCGCCAAGAACAAGAGTATTTCTCGAGTAGAAGATAGGCACCGGTTCAGCGCTTAGAGGCGATTAGACAAGGTGTGGGCAAGCAAAATGCGGCCTTATATCACTCGCGCTTGGACTATACGACCAGCCAGACTACAATATTATGTTTCGTCAGAAGTTAAGTCATTAGTAACGGAAACAGCGACTCACTCAGACGGTAAACAAGGAGAGGATAGACAACGGCCTGCGTTAAAAAAAAATCCCAACATTCACCTGGAGTGATGTTCTAAAACCAGTGAATGTAACTAAACAAATACCAACTATTACAAGATTGCCTACTTTCTAAAGAAATTTAAACAATTGGCATTTTAATTGATTGAAAACCACTCTAATATACTTACCATAAGAAGAGCCACAGATTTTTAGCAAAGATTAATTCTGTACCATTTCGTTTTAAAGCCTTAAGTGCACATCTGCATCTCTACTTTATAGTCAGTGATTGGATTCTTTAACTCTCGATGTCTAAGGCTTCTATAAGTCGTTCGAAATAAAGTGAGAACCTTTTAAAAATATCACTAGCAGTTACTGCATACAATCTGTATATATAAAAATGAATCCCTATTTCCCTTGGTCACGCCATTACGCGTGAACGGCTGGACCGATTTCACTTTTTTTTTTGTGTTTGTTATTGTCAGGAGAAGGTTCTTATGAAAGAAAATTAGAAAATTTAAGAAAACTTATTTAAGAATACTTAACGACCATATAATATTATTTCTAATTTAACCTTAGTGCTTTGGACAATATAAACTTTTTTAATGTAACATTATGACATTTGACAAAGAGGATGTAAAAAATCTGAATATCGTTTAAAACAAACGCTTCGATCGGAGTTATTTTATTGATAAAACAATAAAGAAAACAACTGAATTTCTTAGTGTACATCAGGGCGTGTTATCTCTATAGGGCTTTCGTTGACCGTCTGTTTAATTTCATGACCAACCGCAGGCGCTAGTGCTTTGTTATTCTTCCGTGCATGAGCAGTGGTCCGGATTTGAAAATTGTAATGGCGTCCGTTTGTAACGCACATACATATTAAAAATGACGAAGTGTTGTGCACTGTTGACAAGATAAATCGACTTCAAAGCACAAGTTTCGTGTGGTTTACGATCATTATCGATTTGAGGTTTGGAAGAAACTCGTAACCTCGCCCAGATTTACTCAAATGATTAA
>PNEQ01007402.1:42122-73698 GCA_003012365.1 Medauroidea extradentata | reverse complement strand
CACGGTCGTAGAAGAACAGGTCTGGACACTCGCCTATCTAACAATGTATTTTGCTTGACCCCCTTGTTGTTTGGCTGTAGTTCGTCAAGTTACCGAGAATGTCGTACTTTTTGGCGCTGTTTTCCGGGCGGTCGGACTCAAACTCCGTCCACTTTTTTCCATTGTTAAATTTATAAAGTAAATAAAGATTGCTGGAGCCATTTCTTAAATTTGTGAGCGAAGATAGTATTTCATAAATTGATAAAAAAATACGTTTTGATAAATTGTTTATCTTAGCAGAAAGGAAGTGGGCGGAGTTTATTCGGACCGCCGTAACATCAGCGCCAATAAAACACAATATTCTCGGTAACTTGGTGAACTGCAGCCAAACAACAAGGGGGTCAAATATCCAGGCGAGTGTCCAGACCTGTTCTTCTACGGCCGTGGGTTAGACGCACACATTTCGCAGCACACAATCGCCTACACAGTTTGTTTTCTTTCTCTACAAACAATTTCATACACTCTCATTATATTTTCATGCTATTATATCTCAAACTAATATGACTCTTTGCACAAAGTATTATATTTGTATTAGCTTAAATGAATTGAATTTTTTAGTGTATTTAATTTATAAACACCAAACTACAGTAATTTTCTATACAGCTGTACTGTTTCAGCACAGATTTTACGTTAAAATATGCACATTTAAAACAGTTGTTATTCTAAATGGTTGAGTACAGTATCACTTAGTGGACCAACAGCACGCGACTTTGAACACCACAGCAGCGTCAACCACTACGTGAGATCTCATCTCGCGTCTCGCATGTAACTATTCCAGCCGTCTGAGGTTGTGCTCCGATTGGTAATTTTGTCAATGTAGTTTAATTTGATTAGAACGCTGACGAGTGTTCAGTATTTGGCATGGTTGGTTCTATACTAAAAACAAATACACAACTACCAAATGCGTCACCATAGAGTATTAAAAATCTGGTCTGATGACCTTTCAGTCGCCTAAGAAAAGGATTGGAACACGGTCCGAGGTCTACGCAGGTGCACGGCGCGCACATGCACGCCTACCTCGAGCTATTTGCGTTTTTTGAGGTAACAAGGCCAACATTTGGCGAATTTCCTGGGCTACTTTCCTTACGTCGAGGTAATGTTTACTAACGGACAAGTGCTTATGTTTAGCCTGGCAACTGTTTGGAATGTAATGCGCGCCTTGGATAACCCAACAACACAGGCTCTGTCGTTTGCATTAGAAGAACGAATGTGGCTAGTGTTATTAGAAGCGTATTCTAAAGGTACATTTAACACTGTCTATATGTAACACACGCGTGTTCTGGCAAGGATAAAGGCTTGAGACTGAACCATCGTAACCGACAAAACATTGTCAACGTAAACGAACTTCTGTTTAAACTATTGTCGGTAGTTTTATCTTTCCAGCAACTGCATGCCGTTGAGTCATGTACGAGACATTTTCTTTACGGCACAGAGATTTTCCACCAAAAGCAAGAATATGTGTCTCTAGCCGGTTAACGAAAAAACTACCATAACTTTTTCTCTGTCGCAAGTGTGTGCCAGGTCATCAGTTGTTTTCATGTCCATTACTCTGAGGAGCTGTGCATGATGTAACCGCGTGAAACACTGGGTAAACTGGGCAATGCATAATGCTCCAAATAAACTGCTTATCATTCTATATTTTAATATTGCATGTACTGAGAAAAATAAAATACTAAATAAATGTAGTTTAGCAGTATTTTGGTGTTTATAACCAACTACTGTTGTATCAAACACGGATGGTCTAGTAAGAATTGCGATATTTTTGTATTGATCAAAACATTTTGCTGGTGTATTTGTTAGAAACAATTTATAATTACTATAATTAGAGATGATGGTTTATCGCGGGAAAACTTGATTATTTGCTGGGTTTCAACGCACGTTCAGCTTACCAGTATATTACTGACTTTCGCTTGTACGTGGAGCTGTTACCCTATTTGACTGAGCCAATAAGAATCCCGCTATTGTAATATTTGATGCCTATTACTGGTCTGCAGACAGTTACGCGGTGTCAGACCTACATCACCCAATCATGTGTGTTGTACTTAATTACAGTGTTTTAAAAGGTATGTTGGCGCAAAATATTTTCGCGATATACCCTCATCTCTACTTATAATTCGTTAAACATAACATATTTTGTATGGTGTGTTTAACTATTTATCTTTATTAACGTTGTACACATTGTTAAACTTTTCTATTTAAAATGCCTGCACATAGTTACTTCACAAAATGCTTTACCTAAATCAGCCATTATTATAGATGGTGAATTACTGTGGGAAACGTTGACTGTGCACTAGGCTTCACTGTAATCTATTCATTTCGTTACTGGTGGGTCCCTATTTGTCTGGACTAATGATATCTCTGGTACGCTACAACTGAAGGCCTGTTATGCGTCTGTAGACAGCTAGACCACGCCACACCGATTTGTACAATACACTGAACAAATTAAGATTTTTGTGATTCTTCACCATTTCTAGCCATTGTATATTTGACTGGATTCAGTTTCTTGGACGTACTCCATTGCAAATTGAACGACTGTCAATGGAGTACGTCCAAGAAACTGAATCCAGTCATGCACTCCCATTGCACAGTTCTTTCAAAGATCACATTGTATATTTGTAAAACTCCTCGAAATAATGCGTTAAGAATCTTGGTAAGTCGGACTGAACAGCGAACTCGGTTGTTAGCGATTCGTACACGGTAAAAAGTATTTGTAAATTTAACACATCGATGTATACGAGTGTTAGGAAAAAAGGTAAGGTAAAATTTTTCCCATGCATTAATCGTAGCGTTCCTGTAAATGTTTAGAAAAGTCAAATGTATACAGATGTTACCAGACTTGTAACAATGCCCAACAGTTGCTCTACTTACAAGATGAAATGTAGTGTCTCATGCTGTGTATGGGTATAGGCCATTCACGATAAAGTGAGTCCTGTATAAAGTTTTCTTTCAGCCGTTTTGCAGCCATCATTACTATTTTTAATATGAAAACTTCCATGTAACTAAAAACCAGTATAAACGTTTCAACATTATCACAAGTTAATATCCATTTGCCCACTAAAACATATTTTTCATTAATTACAAATTCTGCTGAGTGCTTAGTTTATAGTGAACAGTCTATAACAATATCCATTAATTTTTAGGAAGTCCTTTTACAACGAGTCACATCGTATGTATTGCAGGCCAAGAACAACGTCGTTCTTGATTTTAAAATAAGTTTCGATGACTTTCCGTTACGTTTTACAGCAATCGATTTTATTTTAAATGTCGGTGCTATCCCGCCCTATATATTGAAAAATTTAAGGCCCACCAAGGCTGTGCTCAAATTCAATATCACTTATTATGCGCTCGTATATATACTGCACACAATTATTCATCTGGTCTCTTCTGTGCGAAGTGGGCGTCGGTTCAGATTTCCGGCAACACTGTGCCCCGCTACTAATCAAATTCACTCGTACACGTATAAAAAGAGAAACAATATACTTTTAGGTATGTCAAATAAAATCATACTTTTCTTGACAGACATTATTTTGGTTTAACACAATTTGAGTCACACAAGTAAACATATAGTTATTTTAGCTCACGATTTAGTAAGAGAAGTGAAGTCAAACGTATGGCTGTTTCAACACACACAAAGAGAAGTTTAACAATAATATTTTGTATAAAGAAATTGTCTAATGGTTTATGTCAAATATCGGCATAATTGACTTAAACTTTTGCATAAAAATATTATTTCGTTCAAAAAATCACATTGTTCAACCAAACAAGTGAACTGACTGATCTGATACCATACATGTAGGGCCTACAGATGATGGTATATCGCGAAAATATTATGTTCCAACATACTTGAACACACTGCGGCTTCTTGCTACATGTATGACAGGTTGATATACGTATAATACAACGTAACTGTCTTCAGACCAATAACAAGACACCAAATACTACAATATCAGGATTCTTATTGGCTCAGTCAAATAGGGCAACAGCTGCAAGAACAAGCGAAGGACAGTAATCATTCGTCAAGCTGAACGTACGTTGAAACCCAGCAAATAGTCAAGTTTTCCTGCGATATACCATCATTAGAGATGGTGAAATTTCGCGAACGCAATTATCGGTATGTTAGAATCAAATATCCTATGCATACTCAAGTCCCAACCATTTGTCCACTAGCTGCTACTCAGTGGAACAGCAGACAATGAACGAATAGACAGGGTTTGAGTATGCATAGGATATTTGATTATAACATGCAGGTCATTGAATTCGCGAAATTTCACCATCTCTAACCATCATCTTTACATACAGGTCATTTACAAAAATGTAACACCAGAAGAATAGTGTATTATGGTAAGAAAACCAATTTTAACTAGGTACACGCAATTTCTGGCACATTATTAGACCTCGATGTGAGCATCCTTGGTATAGGCCGTTCGGGATAAAGTGAGCACTGAAAATAACCCTGCTAAAGTTCTACTTTCAGCAAATTCGTATCTTTCCGCGCGTACCGGCTAACAACGAGACGTGTCTAACCTCTCTGGACACGTCACACGATGCTTGCGCGTGTAAGACAAATTGGCAAGTCAGTATGAATCTATACAGTTTAGTAAAATAAAATATTTATTAATTATATTAAATATATTTATGCCGATTTCAGTTGGTTTTTTTTCTGTATTGTTGTATTTAAATAGGAAAACACAGGGAACTATATTTCGTAATTTCACTGCCAACCATACAAGCAGTAATGGAACTATAGTTAATATTGAATTACGCCTAGTGATATTTTTCAAAGGTTAAATTTTTAGTGCTCACTTTATTCCGAATGACCTATAGCACGGAGCAAGACTAAGCAACATTCTAGCTCTTGCCACGTTCTGTGGAACATGTCTGCTGGAATAGTCGCGATTTCATTATCGATACGGATTTTCAGATTGTCCAAGTCCATCAACTGGTTCTTGGTACACGCTGGAGTTGACGTAACCGCACAAGAGAAATTATGTTGAGTGAACGTAGAGGGCAAGGAATAATACCATCTCCGCCATTACATCATCCTGTATACGGGCTCTGGGCCGCTGACCCCAGTGAGGTGAGCCACAAGTTTGTTGCATAATGATGATTGGTCTGAATACTATTCGAAAATCTCTGCGCGAAAGGTTTACGGATGTTGAAATTATTTTCAAATGAAAACGCGAGTATTTTTGCAATTCGGTTATTATAGAAGCTTAGGTATTATCACATTAAACACGATAAAAATGACGGTTTTTAATTTTTGCACATTTTGTGGTTTCAAGCACTTATTTTTCTAAAAACAGTGATTAATTTTTTTACACGAAATTAAATCACTCTGCCACATAGTGCTATATAAATAAACGTCTGCTTATAAAATATTTACTCGGCAAAATAACTCATCGAATTTTGATGAGCAGCTAAGATTTTATTGACGATTGAGTATTCCAGCTGTCCGCTCGACATCGTTCCTTTCCAAACCCCTTAACGTATGCATGTTGCTCCCTTATCAAATACAGGTCTTCAGAACTCCAAATGCGTAAATTATGCTTTTGGGTTGGAACCGATATGTGAAATGTTCCCGCGTCTATGAAGTGACTGTTTCAAAGAACTGACCAAGGTCACTGCGGGCGAGCATTCTTTCTGCGTATTGTTATGCCACGTGGTGACTATAGGTTTTAACTGTTGCACGAACTAAACATTGTACGCATCTAACCTCAACACATAACACTCAGCACTCTTGTGTATGTAAGCAAGTGCAGCAGCCTGTTCTAGCAAAACTCTTCGTGTCGATGTTGTAGGGCTATGTGAAAACATTTCTCTGACTATTTCGACACATTCACCACTGAAGCCCGATCGCCACTTCTACGACCATGGACATTGCAAGTATCTAGGAAACATAGTTGCCAATCTCTTATTGTATAGTCACACGGAAAGTTCTTATTGAACTGTGTGGCGTAATTTCGTTGTGCCTGAAAAACAGACTTCGTCTCAAAAAGCTAAAGCCACACAACGGGCACTCTCTGGCACAGCCATAATGAAAAACTGCACAAGTGAAGATAAACTAGCCACTAATGAACACGCTGTTCGAATGTATATGTTACAACTGAAACGTGAGATAATGAATGTTGTTTGGTTGATAAAAAAAAAAACTCGCATTGTATAGCTAAGTGTCTGTGTGCCTTAGGTCATGTCCGAGTTGATTAGTTTGTTGACAAGATTATCACGTGACAGTATTATGTATGCACAACGATGACAATGTAGTCTGTATTTCGCTTTTCATGCTTTCGGTAACTTGCATAAAAAATTCCCGGAAAAAATGCTAGCGATAATTATATTAGCGTCAACCTTCGAATAATACTCGCAATGTGTAGTTAATCTGAATGTGTTTGAATATTTATAGAAATCCTGGAAATAATTTGACCTGTGGTTACTTTTTCCAAACAAATTCCTTATTGTAATAATTATTCTTCAGTAAAGCTGCGACAGCATAACAAAATATTACATTACAATTATAATTCAGAATTTTAGTTACTGTGTAATCGGCATGTTACTATGATTGTTAATTACGAAAATAACTGGCAATTTCCAACAATACCTTGGTTATCTATGTCGTATGTGACCTTGGTCGGTTAGGGCTGCGGATAAATCGTTGGGAAGATTAAACGCACGAACTAATCCTCGAGGTCAGAAGTCAGAAATAACTGAAACGCCATTTGTACCAAACCCATCACCGATAGTCTCAAATTCAGAGTCGCACCACCGCTATAAAGGTTCAAATTGATTCTAAATAATGTTTCATGGCTCCTATCAGTATCACACATTACTAGTGGACGTGCAGTACACATTCAAGTATCTCGCATCCCCATGTCAACGAGCTCGTATATACTCAAAGTAAGTAAGTGGCCTTGACCACGGCCTTAGAAGTTCAGGTCTGGACACTGCTATAAAATATTAACATCCTTATGACTGATTTTAGTTCCTTTATGATCCGTAAATATGAATGAAAACTGGCGGTGCCACTAGTACACTCGAGCCAGTAATTATTTTTCCAACATTAAATTTATTGTACTTTTTTAAGTTCAAATATTCGAAACTGGCTTAGGTTCAACCATAATATGTTTTAACACTTGAGTTTTGATTAAAAATAACGAACTTCTCTTAACAATAACCCCACTGCGATAGTGGCGCTAGCAGTTTTGTTCAGTCACAAGGGGTCAAAGATAAAGCACTGAATAGTAGACGAGTGTTCAGACCTGTACTTCTACGACCGTGTCCTTGACGTTTGTTGTATGTATGTATATATATATATATACTGAGCGTGCGAAATATATTCCTGTACACGTACGTTCAGTGTAACTTTAGTGTGGGGCATATCTATTCTCCATCAATCGCGATTCGTGCAAGCAGAACTTTCTCCGATGCGACAAGGGTCTTTTGTGTATTTAGTGCTATGGTTCTATCAAGGATGCGGCATAAAAGGCGTCTGGGAGTAACGGTTCCTTCTAAAATAAGGCAATTTAAGAAAATGTATAATGTTTTAATAGAATACGAACACAAATAATAATGCACTTAATTAGTAATTTACTACAAAATACAGTACTGTGTCCGTATATATTTTCTTATTGTAATGTACCAAATAAATACGAAATTGAAAGTTTAGTTTAAGATATACCAAAATGTTACAATGTTTATACAAGCACTTCAAAAATATTTATATTTTTTAAGTATGTTTAGTGCGAAGCAAGTTTATATGTACAGGGTGTAAGGAAATTAATAGCCCAAACTCCGGGAGGTGATTCCTCATGAAAAATGAAGTCGACATTATACAGGACACTTTTTAAAAAAAGTGAATATTAAGGGCGGAATAAGCCCTTGAAAATCGAGTTTGAAAATCGTTTTTTGTCAAAAATTAAAAAAAAAATGGCTAGGAGTTAAATTACGATACTTTGAGTGGTGTTACATATTATTGATATCTTAAACGTGTAAAAGTTTCAGCCTTCTAACCGTCCGCTTTAATGAAAATAATAGGGGTTGCCTCCCTTATATCGCATAAAATTACGTTGGCGTTACAGTTTGTGAACATTACATGTTGTCTTATTGGGCAGTACACCGTAAGGAACAAAAACGTTCCTCTTGCCGCAAATGCCAAGAATGCACCGTTTACCAGAAAATGAACACAATTGATCTGTACCTGGTATGTAGGCAAAATGTGCTACATCCGCTAAGAAATGGATTTGTACTATGCTCTCTGGAAAATTCAACCCGTGATGCAGTTGATGAAGCATGTCGCAAAATGCAGTTACATAAACGTAAAAACAAAAACATGCCCATGCTTGACTCAGTTAATTTGGCAACAAATGTAATTTAGCAAAATGCATCAAATTTAATTATTTCTGAGATAGGCATGCGCGAACTTCATAAACAACAGAACATACTTTAGTACATTCTAATGTCATGTACGTATTTCGCTAAGACATAAATAATAACGTATGGGTGATGCACCCTAGGGGCAGAGATAACACCAAGCTGGTTAGTGGCATTATGATTTTGGGCCTGTAGGCTGTAATCATCTCTGCATTGTGACAATGGAATGAGATCCTAAGAGGGAGCGTTGCTGGAATAAAAGGGTGGGGAAACGAGAGTTTTCTGAGAAATCCTGCCGACCAGCGACATCGTCCCACACGATTCCCTCTTGCAAAAACTGGGGCTGTAACCCACCGGGGATCGAACCCAGTGAAAATCGAACCTGGATCGTCGTGATGGGAGGATATGGTCCTGACCACTGGACCATAGTGGCCCCCATAAATGCCGATGAATGACAAAAACGAAATGCTATGAAATGACAACTCTGCGGCCAGGACGTTTTGTCCGCTGCACACTTTAAAAAATTACAGGGGTTGTCTTAAATAATCACACAGATGCTTCGTATGGTGCACGGTATTCAATGGTATGGCCTTATCAACAAGGCCTACAAATTTGTCTGTCCTAAATTTCACAATACTATGATATGTAAAAATGTTGGTGCACAACGCCTAGAAATGAAGGATGTGCGAATTTGCGTTCACAGAAGGAGCGATTATCAATAGCGTTACAGTACATCAGAAAAGTCCATAACTGATTGCCTAAATCACAGGATGTGTTTTATATGACCTCCCCCACATACGCAGCACAGTTTCAACTTACGCAGTAGACCCCCACGCACACGTTCAAAGATATCTGGGAAATCTCGCATATTGCCTGCTACAGTTGCGAGTCCTGCTACCAAGTCCTCCTCGTCCACAATTGGGGCCTGATACACAGCACTTGTCATGTACCCCCACAAAAAGAAGTCCAGAGGATTTAGATCAGGGCATCGGGGTGGCCATGCAACAGGTCCACCGCGGTCAACACATCTGTATCGAAATGTTGTAATTAAGAAGTTACGCTTAATACGAGAGAACTGAGGCGCACCATTCAACTACAACCACAAGTTCTGTCGGACCACAAGTGGTGCATTGTCTTGCAGTTTAAGTAGCGCATTCTCGAGACATATCCGGTACATGACACCATTAAAGATTACAATCCCAATTTTTTCGCAAGTGGGAATCGTGTGGGACGATGTCGCTGGTCGGCAGGATTTCTCAGAGAACTCCCGTTTCCCCATCCTTTTATTCCGGCAACGCTCCCTCGTACGGTCTCATTCCATTGTCACAATGCAGAGATGATGACAGCCTACAGGCCCAAAATCAGAATGCCACCACCTAGTTTGAGTTATCCCCGCCCCTAGGGTGCATCCCCGATACGATATTATTTATTTCTTAGCGAAATAGACGTTCACGGATGCCTGTCTTAAAAATAATCACATTCGGTACATTTTGCTAAACAACAGTTGTTGCCAAATTAACCGAGTCACGCATGGGCATGTTTTTGTTTTTACGCTTATGTAACTGCATTTGGCTTCAACAACTGCATCACGGGTTGTATTTTCCTGAGAGCATGGTACAAACCCATTTTTTTATCGGATGTAGCACATTTTGCCTACATACCAAGCACAAGAACAAATGTGTTCATTTTCTGGTAAACGGTGCATTCTAGGCATTTGCGACAAGAGGAACTTTTTTGTTCCTTACGGTGTACAGCCCAATAAGACAACATGTAATGTTCACAAACTGTAACGCCAACGTAATTTTATGCGATATAAGGGAGGCAACCCCTATTATTTTCATAAAAGGGGACGATTAGAAGGCTGAAACTTTTACACGTCTAAGATATCAATAATACGTAACACCACTCAAAGTATCGTAATTTAACTCCTAACCGTTTTTTAATTTTTGACAAAAAACGATTTTCAAACTCGATTTTCAAGGGCTTATTCCGCCCTTAACATTCACTTTTTTAAAAAGTGTCCTATATAATGTCGACTTCATTTTTCATGAGGAATCACCTGCCGGAGTTTGGACTATTAATTTCCTTACATCCTGTATAAGCTTTGATTTTACATTTGCCTTTTTCAACCTACAGCCACAAACTTGGACAAAGTGCAGTAAAGACTGCGATACCACAGAACTCAAACCTGACAATGCCACTGACTCAACTGAAGCACGCACATCAGATTAGACGTCTAGGTAATGACACGTTGAAACAGCTTCGGCTATTTTCGCTTCTTCAGTCGGCTACGTTCTGGCGGAACGACAGTCTGTGCATGCGCCATTTGTTATTGTAGTTCCCTAATCTAATACAACCGTACTTCAATTCAGCGAACATTATTTTTTTTTTCATTTTAAACAGACGTAAAACAGACGTAAACCAACATAAACCAACCTGAACTGCCACAGCGACGGGGTGAGGGCGAGGTCTGCGCAGAAAGGTGCGCAATACGACAGTACGGACCTCCACGGTTTCGCTGTGTCAATACATAGACCAAAATAACATCATCGTCCTATGAAGGTACATTTGTTATGTACGCTTTTTTGTCAAACGCCTTACTCGTGACAGTTGTAATCCCCAGTTCCTATAGGCCTACTATGAATGGCCTGGTCCACTATACCACTGCTCAGCACGGCTCGGCGCGCTTGCCTAACATTCGGTTCCGGAAGAACTGTTGAATTACGATAAGTTGTATTTCATCCTGTTACACATTCAAAAAGTTATTGGACAGGAGACGCTCTGTGATGGTTAAATAATACTGGTAAAATAGGAAGTTAATGTGTCTCCCATTAGTAGCAGTTTCGTGTTACAGAACTATAATGTTTTACCTGTACTTATTTGTGCTACATCGAGTCATTTTCATCCACGATTTCGAATCGGAAGAATTGACAACTCGCTTACGCCTATACACACAGTTGCAGTCATTGGCAACACACATATGGAATGTCACAACTGCTAGTGCTAACCCTATTCTCCGCTCCATCGTGTCCTCATTCGTGACCCATGTCGAAATAGCTTCTTAAAGACCTACGGCATGAATACCAACATTACACACCGTAAAATTCGTTTCCGTATCGACCGCATTCGGATTTGGGTTGAGTATTTCGTTACCGTGCTGCTATTTTTTTGAGTTTGATGAAGTTGCAGCGGGGAACACCAAGGAAAATTGCCAATGATAAAATCAAATAGTATGATATTTGATAAAATTGTGTTAGCAGCAAATATTTAGTTTTAAAAACTATGGAATAGTTATGTTGTTTGAGTCAAAATAACTGCAAAAATATTACTGAGAGCATAGCTCCACGTTTTAAATATCTCCAAACATGTTTCGTTTATGCTATGGAGGCTAGTAAGGGAAATAGAAGCATTCAAGTAACGAATCGCGCAAGTGGCCGACAATCAAGTGTATATTAGATCAATATTTCAGACGTTATTCGTGTAGAAATTATCATTGCAGCGCCGTGATTTGTGTTGCAATAGACTATTTACATACTACTTACATACTTGGAATGTTAAAATAATCTAGTACCTATAACACTATATATTTCCACCTTACAAACATTACTTTAGTTATTAGTCCTACATTTATAATCGTCACTGTAAAGTAATGTCCTCTATTAACATAGAAATCTTCAAAAGTTCAACAATATTAGTAATGAGACAGCAATCATGATAAGAATTGACATTTTACCACCCATTATAACCAAATACTAAATTATTAGTATGTTCGTTAGGTTTTTATTACATTTTGAAGTCATCGAACTTGTTATCTCAACATTTCCGTAGAAACATAATGAAACACGCTCCACAAAAGGGTCTGTGCTCGCTATTTGCGGCACGTGTGTTGTTAGCACTCTGCGCACATAGCAAGTTCCGGATTAGTTCGTATATGCACGAGGCACAGGAGCGGACGGTACCGCCAACATGAGAAGCCCAACTCTAGCCTTCCTGTACACTACGGAGGCTATTACTGATGTGGGAGATGCACGCACACTGATGCACGACTTCTGATGCCACTTCTCCGATGTGGACGTAAGAGACCCGAAGCAGGAGTCCGCCGAGGAATTGTTTGCAGACGGCTTATACGGTCCTTTGTCTGTGGCGCCGACGACCAGGTCTCCTGGCGCCAGAGCAAGCACATGACAAGACGGCGTCCTTGGGATTCTGCGGCCCGCCTGAAGCCGACCACTTTCTCGCCTGGGATACACACTGCCTTATCATCGCGGGAAGAGGTCTGCGACGATCACCTGACATGACCAGACGAAACTGCAACGTCAAGCCAGTCAGGGGCACAACCATCCTAATTCCATGGGGGAGAGGGTAATCGCTGTTCTAATATTCATTTTTAAGGAGTATCATGGTCACCATCTTTGACATATGCTGTTCAGGATAAACTGAGCACTGCATACAATTTTCTATGAGCCATTATGCTTCAGTCTTTACTATTTTAAATACTAAAACTGCCATGTAACTAAAAACTAGTGTAAACATTTAGACCTCACAAAACTTTACTTCTATAGCCCCAATAAATACATTTCTATTTTATTATTGTACGTTTTGCGAAGTGTTCACTTTAAAGTGAACCACCTATAGCAGAGTTTTGCTTTCACGAAATGACTAAATTGCACATTACTAAAATAAACAACATACATGTAGACAGGTGGACTGTATAAAGTTTGCCCCTTGCCTCCCCCCTGTTGTCCCCTAGAAGCCAGTAGTATCCATCATATAATAGAGGCCCATGCGGCCGTAACACATGCAGCGCGCCCTACAACAAATGAACACTCGCACATGCACGTGTTCCGCTACACCAAATACAAAACATACGAAACAAAACACACGAATATAAGACTTGTAAATTCTGAAATTAGGAGTTCTGCCTGTAATGCTTGCAGGTCACGGAGTTTGAATGGAGAATCAATGTTGAAGCAATTGCTTAATACATAAAATAATTTTAAATAACTCAAATAAGAACAATTCTACGTAGATATAGGGGAAATGGCGTTTAACTAGTAACCAATTATTTGGGGGATAAGACAGAGGTTAAACAAATGGGGGCGGGTGGAATATAGTGGATTGTGAGTGAAGTAGAGACAGGTTAGTGAGTGAGTAGGGTTGAATGTGGGGATGGGGGTGATAGGTGATAGAGAAGTGAAGAGATTTTGGTCAGTACTTAACATTAGGGTCTTTAGCGCTGGTGAGGGGTGACATGATGTGAGTACGGAGCAGCGACGGAATAAAGGGGCGGGAGAAACGGGAGATCCCCGATAAAACCCACCTACCAACGGCACTGTCCGACACTATTCTCACGTGCGATAAGTCGGGGACCGACTCCGCCTAGGTGTGAGGCGAGAGGTCTGACCCCTCGACTACCGCGGTCCCTGGGGGTGATAGCAGTGGTGCAGCCAAGGAGGGAGGGATAGATAACCCCTCCCCCCCAATACTCCTGGTGACTAGTTTTTAAGAAAATTAACATATTATTACCAGTAGAATATCCTACGTTTCTTTACAAAAACTGCTAAAATAGAACTATTTTGCACATCGAAATACAACATTTTCCCAGGGAAAAACAAAAGTTTCCCGGAGAGGTCACCTGGACTCAAGGTCTACCCCGGACCCATCACTTTAAAGAGGTGGTTGGTGTTCATCATATTATTCTCTTATTTTACTAATATCCTGGCTACGTTACTGTGTGATAGGATGACTATCGGGGAGATGGTGATGTGAAACAGTATTAAGGGCGCCGCCTACCAGCGCGTTAATAGCTCAGAAGTGACGGAGCTATAAGGGCGACCTTGAAGCGCCCATCAAATGCCACATCGCCACAACGAGCCTAGCGCTTGACTAGCGTACAAGATTCCCGCCGATCCTTTTTACTATGGGACTTCAAACGGTGACCATATAATTTTATTGGTAGAAAGTCTGCATCAAAGTTCAATGCACGATTACAGCCGAGTTTCGAATACATTTGGTTAGTAGGTACATTTTGAGCACATCACTTTGAAAAGGCGGTTTTCAGTTATGTTGGGTAGTGTGCCTTAACAATAACAGTTCGTACAGAAGGGGAATAATTAGGTTAAAAAAAGCATTTCCCCGCATTACAACGCGTCTAAAGGGCTTGTAATGAGGCGCCCGTAAGAGGCATATGGTACATTATTCAGCGCTACAAGCATATGTATAAAATTGCATGTTTCTTGAAGACGATTTGCCAGCAACCTTAGACAATAGGCATTACCAACTATCTGAGCAAAAATTTTTTTTTTTTGGATAACGTATTTATGAAGAACAATCTGATGCCAAAATCTCTTACATTTAATTGCTGCGCAACAGATTACGCTTTACAAATGCATCATTATGAGCAAATGTTTGCTCATAAAATTGGTTAATATCATTGTCGTTGGCTAATATAATTGCCTAGAATGGGTGTTTTTTTAATACTGACTTTCAAAAAATATTTTTATATTTCAAATTGTGTTTTAGCGTCAAGGAACACGATTTCCGAATGCCTACAAGTATAACGTGAAGCTGAATAAATAGAGAACAATTAAATAAATAAATATTAGTACAATACACTGGTCGATTTCAAAACGGTGGACGTGTGTCAATTTCAGATAAGTTTAGGCTGGCATAGCAAGTCGACACCAACAATTGGGTGAGGTGACAGGTGATACAACACCCAATCAAACTATACAATACACTGGCTTACAATACATGGAATTCAGCAGCAGTTTAACAACGCACTGTGTGAATGTATGTGCTGGCACTGACAAAATAAGGGCAAATAATAATAATATCACGTATTCCTTGTCTCACAAAGTTATCGTTTCTATTGTTAAAACCCGTGGTGAACTACCGCCAGACAGAGCCAGACAGGAACAGGTAGTTAGTTTCGTTAGGTTATCAACTCTGCGTGTTGTTTGTGAGGTAAACGTGATTTTATTAACTTACAACTCGTACAATCACGCGTAGTTTTTGGAACCAGAAAACACCGTGAAATAATTTCAGATTCAACTTAACGACATCCACTGTGCGACTTTCTATAACTTTTGCAATTTGAACACAAGTTAAACGACTTTCTCTAGAAAACTTTCAGCTTATCATATACCTATAACAAAACAAAGAGCGACTATTGTGTTACATTTGATTTTTAAACTGTAAACAGAGAACTGGCACTCGAAAATATATAGGACAGTGCATTCTGGACTACATGTCATTAAAAAGGCGAAATTTCCCAGTCCCTTGTCACAGTACAACCAAAGTACACTAACTTTTACCTTAGTTAAATGCGTATTGTATTTAGGTGTTACATTTAATTTACAGTTTAATGACAGCAGCAAATACTTTATATTATCTTGCCTTCTGGTTGTGATCTGCATTTCGTCAGTCGTTGCAGCTGCCATCATCGGGTCAAGCAACGGTAGCGAAAGTCTGCACTCCTTAAATACATTTAAGTCGAGACGTGTTTTCAACTTGTCCGCGATGTGAATATATTCTCCCTTCACTCTTACCTGAGTTTTAAAATAAACAAAGCAAATTATAAACAAACATATTTATTGGCTGCCGACCGCCGTTCTTCATTGAGATCTTGCAAGATTATGCAAGATCTTTGCATCTTGCAACTGACCAGTCTATCACTTAATAAGCAAGTTATATTAACAAATATATAAAATTAACAAACGTTGCCAATACAATCTACTATGCTATACATTTCTTACAATAATTATGGTTAGCGGACGACACTTCCGTACAGTTGATTCACGAGTTATTTAAAGCACTGTTAAACGTAAGAGTTTCTTGGTACACTTGTCAATATTTACGGATGTACGATACTCTCACACTTGTTTTTGAAAGTACCAAAAAGTTTAGTTCAGTAATAATTACCACAGTAAAATGTCAGAAATATCATAAACAAATCTAACTTTTATTTTCCAAGCAATTTTTAATATCAACGCGTCAATGTTGTGGCTCCTGCGAATGGTCTTTCCGTATATCCATATTCCATTAAGTTCGTCCGCACCAAAATTCCTTGATCTATTTCGTTCCACCCTCGCGTCGGTTATGTTTACATGGTCAATAGACTTGTAGATTAGGTTAAGTGATATTGTAATAGAACAGTGAAATTGTATTGCATGATTTTCGAAACGTGGATATATATGCAAGCATTACTAAACAAACTGCAGGGGGTTTATAAGGCACAAATAAAAATTTCACGTATTTTTTTATTACGACAGTTTATTTGGTGACTGACCAAATATTATTTTTTCCAGGACGAAAAAGTACAGAATAATCCAAGAGGACTTTACAGTAATTTTTATCACTCGTTTTGCTGACAGTTTTTTTTTTTTTGTGTAGAGTACCAAAATATCGTTACGTCAGTACAAGAATATTTGAATACGAAGTGATAATTGCAATTGAATTTTTTAATATACTACATTTGTACATTATTTCAATATTATTTTTGTATTTATGTAATTTTCACTTTCGAATGTCAACAACCTCTACGAAATTTTCACGCAATATTGATTTTATTATTAGTGCGTTGCTGTATTCTGCAATACTAACTGTGCACAGTTTTGACGGCTGCGCAAATTGAGCCAATTAGAAGCTAGCTAGGTGCAATGATATAGTGTTATTTGTTGACTTCAAAACTCAGGTTAGAGTGAGTGGAAAATAGTGGGAACATGCTGCACTGAAAATTGGCTTTATAACAACATTTTCTTAGTAATATAAAAAAAATGCTTAATAAGCAACCAACTCTGAACAGTTAAAGATCAAGAATTTTTTAATTTTATTCAAACGAAGGTAAATTCAAAGTAAGTTTTCTGGGTTGATTACTCCCACTATAGCCTATTTAGTTTACTGACAAATTGAAAACAATTTCCGACCTGCTCATTTAAAAGCTACCGCCACACAAAACTAACACCTCTCCCCCCGATCTTAACTCACCCTTTACAACTGAAATTTTAAACTGGATGTGTGTATAAAACAGTTCAGGTACATTTTGACTGAAGAAGAAAAAAGCGTGTTTCGGCAATCAAACATTTTAATACGTGAAACTCGTACGATTTATTGAACTAAATGGCAGCCGGTTGGACATAAAAGTGATAGCGTCAACTATGCAGATTTAAAGCAATCTAGATCACGGAAACATTAATTCCCAAAAATATGTGCAAAGTCAGGTATGAGTTAAACTAATCCAAACAAACAAGTAGAAATGTAACAATTTTTAGAAAAAACATACCCAGAAGGATACTATGCCAAAGATGTGACAAAGAGGGAATTCGAAAACAGTCTTATTTGCACATTATCTTCCGAAAAACCTGGAAAAAGTAAATATTATCACTCTACTAAAGTACACATTGAAGTACACATTGAAGAACGCGATGTATATTGATCTTTGAAAGAACTGTGCAATGGGAGTGCATGATTGGATTCAGTTTCTTGGACGTACTCCATTGCAATTTGAATGACTGTCAAAGAAAACTTAATACATAAAAGAAAACCATAATATAAGCAGAGTATGCTTTAGTCAGCAAGATACATACACAACAAGAAATTCCAAAATGAAATCGGGTCAAATAAAAACAAGGAACAAACAGATAATGAATGAAAATAATAACAAATAAAATAAACCAAGTAACATGCGACACAACGATGAGATGAAACAAAAAACACAGCAAATATCAGACACGAACAGAAAAATAACAAAAAGACACAACAAATATACGAGACAAAACGCAACAGATAACAGACATATACAGAAAAAAGACAAACGACACAACGAAGAGACGAAACAAGACACAGTAGTTAGTATTACGTACACCAATACAGAATGAGATTCGTAAGATAGCATAATAATTATTTACAAGACAACAACATTTTAATGTATGGCATTCAGTTAAACTACCAATATGATGTTACAGGACTACCTTGATAATTATCAAATTAAATTTTAGAAAATGTTACTGTAATATTTATTTTAAAGCCAAGAAACATATTTCTACTGCGGATAGTCAACACAACACAGCAAACTGTCTCAAAATGCTAGCAATCATTTTCACGGGCGCATCGTTGCTTACACCGCCGCTAGCGCAACATTTTTCCAACGTAAATAATTTCCTCAGTAATTGCTTGCCGCGCTTCGCATGCCCATAGCTGGGTCATAATTAATTACAGTGTTTTCAGTCGTCGAAAACTTCCAGACTGACAGGCCGATAACCATGTGGTTGATTAGGCTGACCTTGTATAGTCATTGACGTATATATAGCATATTATTTTACAAGTTCTTTGACTTTTTAGTATATAGACGCACGTCGTGCAAAACAAACAAAACAAACGTTTCCATAAACTAATCAAAGTTCACGAAATGACAAGTTGAATACTTTTTATTCACAAGTGTTTCGTGAAGAAGTACTGTAAGCATTTCCGTTAACTACTGTGAATTTAAATTCGATTTTGGGCAGCGCTCAAGGACTTTGGGTACTTTCCAGCTCTATATGTTAGCCTATATTCTTCTGGAATCTTGGTTACATAGTTTTGTATAAAAATCTGCCAAAGTCACGATTCCGAGGTTTTCGCGCAGTGATTATAAGAAAAACTAAACTACTAAACTGAAACAACGAAGACAACTAAATATCATCCAAAGTTTAAAAACGTAAGTAGCAAATGCAATAAACGTAAATTTAGATTAGTTAAATTTTGCCAAATTCTAAATAAATTTTGACACTTATAAAAGTAAAAAGAACTTTTCGTGGAGAAATAAAAGACGTCTTCGAATAGCCAAGGAATCAGAAATTTTACATAAAAGTTTCATCAAGGAAAGGGTTTGTAACTATTTCTCATAATGGCTACAAACTAAGAAATTGTGACATTAGAAGATAATTATACCAACAAATGTAACAAAAGTATTACTTTGTGAAAACTGAACTCAAAGCGTTTACTCATTGGCCATAATACCACACGAATATAAAGTATCGAGCTGGAAAGTAGCAAACATCTTTAACTGCGTGGTCTTATCGCTGATGACGGGTGATATGAGGTGAACATGGACAGGCGACGAAATGTAAAGGCACGGGAAGCAGCAGTACTCCGAGAAAACACACCGACCAATGGCAACGCCCGCTATGATATCCACATACGAAAATATCGGGTACTACCCCGCCAGGAAGCGTACTTAAATAGTAGTGGTGAGAGGCTAGTGGCCTAACCACTACATAATAGGCCCTAAAGCAGCACCGGACTGACAATACAGTAGTTGATACCCATATTTGTGGAGGCAATTTTACTATCTAGTTTATATAGGGTGGGGCTGAATTCGACCGATAAATTTCGGGAAATGATTCCTTATAAAAAAAAAACAAGTAGAAAATATACGGGACACTTTGTACCTAAAACTAATATTAAGGGCGGTATGAGACATTAATCACGGAAAATTTAAAGTATATTTTTGTAAAATAATGGAAATGAAGAGACATTCATTAATAAGTTGAGCATTGTTTTATACCACCGGGACCTTGAAATACACATTAGAACAACATCAATACCTTGCACCCATTAGAACAACATCAATACCTTGCACCCTAATACAAAATACTAGGGTGGCTATCCCTTTTATTACATGCCTCTTTTCTACCATCAGGAATTACGAACTTTTAATGCGGGTTTCTATTAGAGAAGCACGTCAGGAGTAAACAAGGTTGCCTTGTTGTAAATACGTAAGACCAACCGTTTTCGTGTAAAATTCGTAAAATTTGTGGGCTGCAGTAAGACGATCCTTACTACATAGGCAATACGGCATACAGGTTTGAATGGCTGGCTGCCGTACCAACTGCTATGACCGACGAATGGGAGAGAATGGAGGCCTAACATCTCATCAACAGGTAAGATCATTAGATACAGTAACACAAGAACTGACTATGTCAGATAAACGGGAAATGAATCGGCCATGACCAGTATCAAGGGATTCAACCCATCATTCGCCTGGAGTGATTTCGGAAAACCATGGGAAACAGGAACAAGGATGGGCGGAGTCGGAAATCGAACCCGTAGATCTCTGCAACGTGATATACTTGCACTACCTCACTCTTGACAATAATAGAGGAATGTTGTTGAATATCGTTATTACAAACAAGGTTACAGTACAAGTAACAAATTATTTTAGAACTGTCTTGTGTATTAAGGTACTGCTATTTTGTAATACCAGTTGTAACATGTAGGTTTAACCTGTCTCTCACACATATACTATCGTTAAAGAAGCTTAAAAAGTAATCAACGGAGAGCGTAATTTTGGGTGTGTCTTAGCGACACGGCCAGTTAAATGTACCTCAAACGCAACTATCACATGACATGACCGCTGTCGTTTAAACCTTTGAACACGAGGCTTTGTGATTATATTAGCGTTCTCGCAGAGTAAACACACCAGTCTCTCAAGTCCCGTCTTCGGATTTTCACAAATGCAGTTTCTTTTTTCTCTCCGGAAAGACTTTTCTTGCTCCAGTACTGTGAATTCAGCTAAGACAACAGACTTAAATTTACGCATGCCACCACTAAACATACGTAACATATACACGTATTATGTGCATACACGTGTTTGTTTGTACAATTTCATGTTACAGCGCTCTGGAGATGACAGTACTATAAAAAGAACAACAGGGTATAAACACGGGAGTCAGAAATCAAATAGTTACATTGCTATTGGGCGTGACAATTTAAGAGTAGGCAACCTTCCGTAAAACACAAACGCTTATAAACGTAATTCTGGCCGCACAACATTACACATTGTATATGCAAAAGAGTGTATCACGTAGCGCGTGGCGGGCAGTGGCGGATTTTAAGCACTTTTTTTAGGGGGGGGGCGGAGAGCATGCTTTAAGAAGTATACATATGCACCCCTCAAACCAAAAGCGGGGGGTCCGGGGGTCCTCCCCCGGGGGAAAATTTGAATTTGTAGGTGCAAAATGGTGCTATTTCAGGAGTTTCCAAGCCAAAAATCTGAATATACTGCTTTCAAAAAATTTTTATATTCTTTACGATAAATTATGCTTTTAAAGGGAAATTCTTTGTGCTGGTGTAAAACAATTTATATTCGTAGGTGCGAAATGGTGCTATTTCAGGAGTTTCTAAGCCAACAATTTGAATATACTACTTTCAAAAAATTGTTATATTTTTTTACGATAAATTATGCTTTTTAAGGGAAATTCTTTGTGCTGGTGTAAAAAAATTCAGATTCGTAGGTGCAAAATGGTGCTATTTCAGGAGTTTCCAAGCCAAAAATTTGAATATACTGCTTTCAAAAAATTTTTATATTTATTATGATAAATTATGCTTGTAAAGCGAAATTATTTGTGCTGATTTAAAAAAATTTTGACGTGCCATGTGGTCACCACCCCAATTAATGAGAAGTGATAGCCATCAATTATAAGCAATTATAATAAATTACAGATATAATAATCAACATGTCATGCGACGATTCATTCTTTTCGTCATTGTGTCAGGATGCTACAGCTACAGGATTTTATTTATGAAAAACGTAAATGTATATAATTTGTCTTTGTGGAAACAGCAGGTGCAAGCGTCTGGGCCTTCTCGCCCCCACTAACGCTCATGTAACCCCCTAAGCTACCAGGCGGGAGGGGCCTATTGTGGTTAAGATACAAATCTTAAACAGTTACAATAACTTGAATATGAGGAATTTTAAGAATAAATAAACACGTAGGGTATTTGTCAAAATACAGCTAAATGAAATTAAATAATTATGTAATAAATATGGTAGTGGCAGGAAGTTAAGTGTCCTCGAGGGGTGAGGCTATCTTTCGGAAGTTGTCTCCTGATTGGCTCAATTGAATCAACGTCTGCAGGACAAGCAACAGGGAAGTTGGCGCCAAACAGAAGCATGGCTAGATTGTTGACAGATTTTTGGACAGACGTTTTCGAGCCGCGGAAGACGACGTTGAAACGCAGATAACGACGGGCGGGTAACCCAGGGAGTCAGTTCAGGCGCCGGACGCCTTTCCAGAGACGGTGTTGAATGAAGAGATCGACGGGTCGATGTACACCGGCGGGTGTTTTCAATTTATGCGTCGGGACGCCTGCGAGTTGCGGTGTTCGGACCTGTTATTTAGAAGTATTGCAAAGCGTCGCAAGTTAGGGCGGCAGACCGCTGACGACGCCATGGTAACCTTCGACATAATTTAGCTACGTATCGCTCAGACTAGCGGCCGTATAATCATAAGGGCAAAACCAACAAACCTTGCATAATAACGATCATGCCACGGGAGGACAGTGAGAGCTTGCTACCTGGTTTAAACTGAACTTGCCGACTTCCTATTACTCCACACACTTTACACCACAAAACTTTAGGTTGCCGCAAATTAAGAACAATTTTAATATTCTGCTTAGACGAATCTTTTTTGGTTGTGTTAGTTCTTGAAAAACGTGCAACCTGGTAAATTTTGCAATAAATTTGGTTCTGCTGGCCGACGTATTTTCTTGGGGATCTTCCGGTTACTTCGTCCCTACATTCCAGTGCTGCGGCATACTCATATCATGTCACCCATCACAAGCACAAGCACAAAATACCTAGCTGTTAAGTGCTAATCAAAATATATTAACTTATTCAAAGGCCTGTCACGGGAACAATTAACCCAATGAAAACCAACAGCTTTATTGAATCTAAAATATTAATACTGAAATTAGATGTCACGAGTTAATGGCTATTCGCTCAAATTTATGGACACAAGAATAAAAAAAAGTGTTGTATTTTTAAAACATTTCTTAAAGTCTAGTAAAAATCCTTTACTTTATTAGATTTCTTTAAATACAAAATTTGTTGTTTTGTGTTTTTATAACTGTAAGCTACAGCCCGCGACATTAATTAAAACTCAGTGTTAATTATTTAACTACCAATATTCACTAAGGTTTCGCTGAGATATGTTCAGGAAATTTCGAAATTTTGACTTCCACGTGCAGTTTTGAGACAACTATGCACGCTAAAATATTGTTCTTCAGATGATAATACATAACGCTATTTCGTACAAATTAAATTTTGGAATTTTTCACACTATAACGACTTTAAACTGCTTTGACGGTATAAAGAACCTAATAAAATCGAACCTGTGTAGCAGTATCAGCATCGCTGTCTCCTGTTGCTTCACATTTATGCAGTTTACTAAAATTATGTAAACAGGTTATTTTCTCTCTATCTCCCTAGTTAGTATTCAACATTAAAACATAACGTAAAACACTTCATGACAAATATAGTTGAAACCATCACTCATTCACAGCACACTAGTGACTGAGAGTGTGTGAAGACACGGTGTCGTAGTTCGTAATCCACCCCCCCCCCCAAATTTTTTTCTCACTTCTTTACAACTCCTGGCTGTGGGCCGTTATTTATGACAGGGCCTTGATCTGACCAGTCTTTCTTCGACCTGACACACTCGCCCTCCTGCTGAGAAAGGGTGGCAAGGGACTTCACACAACAGAAAAAACGGGAACTATATCCTTCCTTCAGCACAGCACACAGCGCTTTTCGAACAAGAAGGTGAATCTCGCTTACGTAAAAAGGAACTTGAGAGAAGGGACAAAGTTGTTTAGCAATATTGAATTTTGCAGTTATGATCACATAAAATGTACATATTATATGAGTGTTAAGGCATTTCTGAGTCTATTTGCGTGGATTAATATTATTAACAAATATTTATTTGTAAAAATGTAATGCTTCTTCTGTATATATTTTAAAAATTTACCACACGAAAAAAATACACTACAGGTTCTTAGGGGGGGGGGGCGGTCGCCCCCTCCGCCCCCCCCCCTTAAATCCGTCACTGGTGGCGAGTTGCATACCGTGATATTCTCACGTCCTCTAGCAGCGCCAACTATATATTTTTTATTCCAAGTTTATAAGCAGAATTTGTTCCTTTTAACGTGTTCTACCAGCACGATAGCATTGTATAACGAATTTTGAAACACAGTGTGTACATAATGCTTATTTACGTACGTGCATGCGTACAATACACATCATATTACACAACACATACATAAATACGAACACAAATATATAAATTCATACACGAATGACTAAATACGTACTTGTAAGCATATAACTATTAGGCGTACCGCAGAAAAAATAAATAAACTACTGAACAAACTATATTACTATAATAGTGTGATTCTAAAAAAAATAACAGACTTACACGAGAATGTACGCGTAATAGTACACAGGCGTGCCATTTACGATGAAACTAGCACTACGCAAGAATAACTTACAAACATATTTTGATAGTAATGGAAAATATACACTACTATTAGCCACAATGCATTGTTTATATTAAAAAGTGGGGTAAATACTAAAGTAGTTTGAAAGGTAAATTTTCACTTTACTGTTAATATCTTCCATAAGGTCCTCACAGCTTGAGTGAGATTGAAGACAAGTGAATGTCGTTAGTAGAAAAATAATATATCCGCCATTTTTGACTTCTCGATAGACGGCATGAACTTGTTTACTCGAGACGCTATTTAGTTTGCAGACTGTTAAGGTGGCCGCCTGCGTGAACGTATTTTGCGCGTTCGAGGCCTATAAATGTAGAAGCTGTAAGGACGACATAGAATGCACATTATCCCCCAACTTAGCCTCTAAGCGCAAGTAACTGAACTGTGTGCAGTCTTCACGCCGACAACTCGCCTCTATGAATAATTCAATTGTGAATATATCATTTTATAACATAATATTAAATATAAAGGTGTACTGCACACGCATAAAACTTTCAAAAGATTCTGGGCCAACATTTTCACACTTAAAAAGGACCACAAAACACCAATTTTCTCAATTTTCAGTTACGTAAAAAGAAACCTTGGAGATATATAGAGGACCCGAAATGGCTATACGCGTGTGTAACGGTCTTTAAATGCTATTCCTAAGACGTGCGTGCTGAGTAGTTTTGGGATATAGGTACTTTTACCGCTCGGCATCATTCGCCATGATGAATGATTTTATTTTTTGCTGTTATGAAACTCCGAGAAGAAAAAATGTGAAATTTGCTATTATAACATAAATTCTATTCACCTTACACTACAATAAAAGTATCGCAGTTAAAACTTTAACTCATATTTAAGCTGCAATCAGCCTAGCAGATTAAGAATATTTTTTTGAAAAATTGCTACAGTGACTGCAGCTCAAATATGCGTTAAAAGTTCAATGGCCGAAACTGTGCACACCGCTCGTCGGCCTGGACAGGCACAACCTTATGCAGACTTCAGCACACAACTTGTGTTATATGTATAATCGAATGTAAATATTTGGTCGCAGTGCAACAATGGAATGCGTGCAAACCGCCGAGTCGCGGGTGACGCAACCAGCAGAACGCGCCGCGGCGTGTTTGCTAACTGCTTCTGGGAAACTCGAACACGAACCACGCACTGCACGTTAGCGCCCCGGGCCTCGAGAGAGGCTGTCGATGCCTCGAAGCATGAATGGGTCCCTGGAGTTGGAGATGCGTCCCGTTGCCAGTCGATGCATACAGAAATACCAACTGCACAGTCTGTTTTCCGAGGAGGTAACAGTTGTCTCAACAACGAAAGAATGCGCAACACTCTTACTATTCCTAAGAAAATAGTGGGTTATATATTTCAATAGATGCTTATTTCGTGTCAAATGTTACAGCATACAGAAAAGAGAAATTGTAATGTCGTACTTAATAGCCGAAAATGTACCTCGCAAATGCATATGTACTAATCAATTAGAGCTTGATGATTGTTTACATCACACGGCCCGCCAGCTTGTGTAATCTGCCAATGCTGGTACTTCCTCAAATACTGCACACATAGACTGAACCAACAGTCCTCCGAGCTCGCCAGTTACTGGTCAGCAGCTTCAACCAAGGTCGTCAGTGTTCTCATTGCTTTCGGTAAGTAGGAATGCAGTCATTGTCGATGCATGCCGGTAGCACGGTCAGTGAACTCCTCCGACAAGTGAAGCGAAGGGAATTTGGTCAGCGCTGGTGGGGAGCTACATGAGGTGAGCATAGAACAGTGCCAGAATGAAGATGCGCGGGAAACGGGAGATCCCCGAGAAAACCCCCAACCAACGGCATCATCCGGTACGAGTTCCTCGTGCGAAAATTCCGGTCAAACACGCCGGAAATCGAAGCCGGTGGCGATTTCTCTGTCAAATCATACTGCAAACCTATTTTCAGTAAATTTTATTTAATTTCAAAGCGTTTGTTAATACAGCGTTCCCAGTCATTTGATAGAGGTAAAACGATTTGACCACACTTCGACTTATTCAAAAGATGGTGGTACAATATCGTAATATGCTATGGCCAATTCTAGTCGACAAAATAATTAACTGTTTACAAAAAACCCGCAGCTCATGGAATTGATAAAACAATGCGCAAGCGAAAGACAATGACTTCATATTCTTGTGTAAAACATGAACACGATTTTTCGTGATTAGTAGTTGAGTCTCGAATAGTTTACAAGATAAAACACTGTTATTTTGTAAGCTATTCTCCTTTCAGCTTGGAAGAAGATACATGACCTACTTTCACGGCTATGAACCACGAATATCAGAAATGGGGAATTACTGACAATAACCGCCATGCCAATAACAGCTTGTAAACGCTGACGATGTGTAATTAGCTAGTTTTTATACAGTAGTTTTCTTAAGGGAGGATACACCTACACCTTCTTCGTGGCCACCGAGTACTAACGAAGCTAAATGCACGTCATCAAGTGGTTGTCAGAACTTAGGAATGCCGGTTCCTGCCATGAGTCACCAGTATTTCCTTCCCGCGTACGGTACACAGGCTTATCTCTGGCCACTATGTTTACGGCTAGGCGACGATGCCGGAATAAGCTTCTTAACTACAAGGACGCTGCCCCGCAAAGAACCTACGAGTACCTGCCCATAGAAGTTCACTACACTAAAAGTAATTTCCTGTATGATAACTACACTGGGGGATGACATGCCAGTAAACAAGAAACGATACTCAAATGTTTAGAGGATAAAGGCAAATACGGTTCCACTAAACACGAACTTACAGAAGATCACAATTATTGGTGTACAACGGAGGAAATTTATATGGCTGTAATTAGATTAGAAAAAATTGTAAAAATTATTTACAACTTCATTATTGTTTTACTATTACTTATCACTTTATTATTGTTTTGTCATTCAGTTATAAGTTCTTTTCCTACATTTTTGTTCCTTAAAATGGTACTTCTGCTGTACCTATACATTACACGTATTGGTTGTAAACCGGCCTATGGCTGAACGGTACGTCGTGGGCAAACATATCAATAATAAATTAAAATAAAACTTCATTGTCATTTATGTATCGTAACTGTATGTTTCATGATTATTATTATTATCCAAAACAGCATGAAGTTTAGCAGTCGTGATTAATTAAAATTATCCTCACCTAATGACATTGATAGCTAAAATTTTCAAAACTGTGGTTTCACAAAAAAAAAATATATATATATATATATATATATATATATATATATATATATACACACACACACACACACACACACACACACAAAATTATACTTCTTTGAAGCAAAGATAAAAGTTTTATCTTTGTTACTAGAGTAAAAGATTTCATACTGGAATATCAATACTACCATTTAAAAAAATTAGGATTTCAGCGAAATACTGTAATAAATCTTTATTTGTTTATAATACGTATGCTTATATTAAACAAATAATTTACTTATAGTATCATAGATGCATCCTTTGTGTATACATGTATGTATTAACACATTTTAGTAACTTTATCGGCTAAACTGCTTAAAAGCGAACGTGTTTTCGTATTTTCTGTCCTTTTTTCTTTTCTACTCTCACAGATACTCCCCTCTGGTCAATGACACCACCATACTTCAGAGTGCCTTCTAAGACGAGAACACGTCCAGCTGTCGCTCGAAGTGTAAGTCCGTGTGCCGCTTGCTCAGATCTCGGTTATGTAGAGATGCTCCTTAAGAGTGAGTAGTAGATAAATAAACGCTGAAAGCATCAATTGATTTCTACGCTTTTTTCGAAGCCAGTATGGATAAAATACTCAATGACAATCCTAGATAATGGCATTTGCCAACTTTATGAGTATCTATTTATCCAGAATTACTCATTCGTTACGGGTGATCTCTTGCGCCGCAGTTGAATGCACGAGATTCCGGCGTCAGAGATTGTGCCTCAGAAGTTCGTAACACTGGAAACAATTTTGTTTAAAATGTTTAAAACTATTGTCTAGGATTGCTATTGTTTAATTTTCGCAAATTGGCTTCAAGAAACCTACAGTTCTAGATTAATGCTTTTAGCGTTGAATTATGTACCACGCCCTCTTAAGGAACTACCACATCATTAACCTGGAGCGAATTCAGGAAACAATGGAGATCCAAAACCAGGATGGCTGAAGCCAGGAATCAACCCCGGGTCGTCCCGAATACGAGTCCAGAATGTTAAGGGCGCAGTCTACAGCAATTTTCATCATCATTATTTTATTTTGTATTTGAACCAGATATTTTTTTTCT
The DNA here is from genome assembly GCA_003012365.1 of Medauroidea extradentata. Classification (NCBI taxonomy): domain Eukaryota; kingdom Metazoa; phylum Arthropoda; class Insecta; order Phasmatodea; family Phasmatidae; genus Medauroidea; species Medauroidea extradentata. The sequence goes on along the minus strand of PNEQ01007402.1, from coordinate 44,724 downwards.
TGTTTTAGACACACAATGTGACTAAATTTGGCTCTTATGAAAAATGTTTATGTCTCATAGTTTTCGCGTAATGGCTTGTTAAAGTCATATTTTGGATGTTTCCGTTTTAACGACCACACTAAAACCAACTGATATACCAAACTCAAAAAAATCACAGTGGATAAAGACATTGCTGGCTACAATGACATGCTCATAAAATTTAAGAATAAAAATTATTTGTATTTAAAAAAAATATTGAACTTTTTAAATTTTTATTTTCAGTTGCAGCATTTTTTTTAAATTCAAATAATGTTTATTCTTTAATTTTATGAGCATTTCATTGTAGCCTGCAATGTCTTTATCCACTGTGATTTTTTTGAGTTTGGTATATCAGTTGGTTTTAGTGTAGTCGTTAAAACGGAAACATGTAAAATATGACTTCAGCAAGCCATTACGCGAAAACTACGAGAGATAAAAAAATTTCATTACAGCCAAATTTAGTCACATTTTGTGTTTTAAATAAGAAAAAAAAATATCTGGTACAAATAAAAAAATAAAAATTGGTAATGAAAATTGCGGTAGCCGCGCCCGTTGCGTCACGTGCGTCTCTCGGTCCGCTATCTCATGTGACAGGTTTGCTGTCTTGTGGTACGATGTCTCCCTCCCACTTGTGAGGTCATCAATACCGATCCCATAACTATTCCGTGATGTGATAACTTTGGCAACAATATCCAGTTTTCTCCCACCTTCACATTCTTTTTTTTATCAACAGCCGCTCTGTTTTACATACAGTCTTCCAGGTAGTCTGGAATTACCGGTTCCACGCATTCAGGCCCACATTATTTCTGCAAACGATTTCGCAAACATATTCCACTGCGGAAATATTTGAAAGGAAGGGTGATATTTTTGCTTTGCAACTATTCTTCACATAAAATACCACCTGAAACTGATGAAGGTGGTTGAAAAGTTAAGGACTTGGGAAGAAAACAGTTTGTTAAATCTTCTACAAATGCCATTGCTCATCTCCATTGCAATATTATACTCAAGAGTAATTACTCACAGTCAATGTTACCAATACGTAGATTTAGGAGTAGAATTAGTTTGGCACAGGCTGAAATCAGAGTAAATTAATATAGTTAAACCTGGCAACGTATATGATGATTAAAACTTCATTGCCACACAGTTTTATGGCAACATAATTAACTACAGAATGAATAAACAAACAGCCGGAAATACTTGTCACTCAACTACCGTTGAAACAAAATACGTAAAAATGTGTTTTTGTTTTTTTTAAGAACTTCTAGTTACTGTGCAAAGTAACGTACAACGCATAATTAACGTTCGCCATTTCTGGCACTTAACGAGTAAAGCCAAGTGCTCAATAGACGAAAACAGTAAGCTCCTACAAACACTAAATTGCGCTTCAGTTATGTTTCAGACCGTCCAAAACACACATCTTTAAAATGCAAGTGTGGAGGAACGTGTTCTTGAAGCAAATTGGAAGTTTCGTGTATAAAATTGTATTGCAATCCAAAGAACGAAAATGTACGGTGCCATTATCCGTGATGTTTACCATGTGTGAAGCACGCAGAGCAGAAAAAAACAATTTAAACAAACTGAAACAAAGTGTATACACTTATCTTTATCAAAATTCAAAAGTTAAAGTTAAATAACTTTCTAAACTGTTTATATCAGAATACCTTCCTGAACATTAAACATAAAAATGATTGACGTTTATATTTTTTCTTCTATATGTACGAAAGACTTGCGTTTGAAAGCGCGAAACTAAACACTATAATAATATTATGTACGGACATAAAGCAATTGTACGTTTTTAAGGTTGTTTTAGCCATATCGAAGAAATTTCCCAAGAGCACTCTATCGCATTTGCTTCAGACATGCGTTATCAAAGCAAGCAAGTTTAGACTTCTCAAAGAATACTTTACACATGTTCACAAAAAAAGTATACTGCACCTCAAAAAGAAAACAAGTGGAATGTGGAGTAAGACAGAAGTGAAATGAATCCAGAAACGTTGTAAACGGCAGATTATGTAGACAAGCCAAAACTCTCGAAGGTGGATGAATGATACGGACAGGACAGCTGCATCCACCAACAACCCAGATGTTGCAACTGAGCGGCTTTATCTGGGGGAAATGTCGCCCCATACCCCTCTGCACTTACATGGGAAAGGGGAACTTTCGCTGACCCTACGACTGCCAGTACATCTACACTAAATTATTGTCATAGTCTCAGAGTAAAAGTTCAGTGGGAAAAGGCTGCAACGTCTGCACTGGAATGTAAACGAGTGTTAACCTATTTCGTCAGCTGTCTCCTACGTTATACAAGGTCGGATATTGCTTCACTGTTGATATAGTGTAAAATTATTAACATGTTTTACACATAGAGTCACAAATCTCTAACGCAAATAATTCTGCGCCTTCACGAAAGCTGGGAGGACGGGGGAGAGCAGGAGAAGAAACAAAAAAAAAAAAAAAAAAAAAAAAAAAAAAAAAAAAAAAAAAAAAAAAAAAAAAAAAAAAAAAAAAAAAAAAAAAAAAAAAAAAAAAAAAAAAAAAAAAAAAAAAAAAAAAAAAAAAAAAAAAAAAAAAAAAAAAAAAAAAA
>PNEQ01007402.1:24874-42022 GCA_003012365.1 Medauroidea extradentata | reverse complement strand
ATTTTGTGTTTACTACAAAACAATTTTTAAGGGAACCGTTCCTACGAATTTTTTTTTCGGTGCTGGTTCACTAACTTCTCTCTCAATTTTTGTCATCACTGATTTGTAGTGTAGGCCTATATATTACTGTAATAATTGACGTATACGTGCACCATTCTGTTCTGTTCTACAGTGTTGCTCGATCGAAGTACAGATACTACTCATTAAACATGTGCTTCAGAATCGTTCAATTAACAGTAAACAAGCTAAATGGCTGTTACATAAAACACTTTTTTAATGAAGGAGACTACTCGCACACATGTCCTGAGTTCCGAATGTGTCCGGGTATGCCTAGATTATTGCAGGAGCCTTGCTGAATGCCAACGTGGTTTAGTTAGCAGAAGATGTTAACCAGTTCGCGATGTTCGTCTGTCTCGTAATCATTTATTCCGGGCAACATCTTTTGTATTCCGACAGCAAATTCTCTGTTAGTGATAGAATACTAAAAAACTAATTTACATGTCATCGTCTTTCATTTAAATTTGCAATTCGATTTCAACCCTGTCTTAGATTAGAGTTTTTGGTTTATTTATTGGAATAATTTCCGCTGAGCTTCCTGCTAGAAGCCACACGCCAAACCCGTCCCAACGGAAACACACAAATTGATCGCGATCTGCATTTGCAGTCTTTCAACATTCGCCCCGCCTTTCTAACCTTGCTGGGTTTCCTTCATCTGTCATAATGTCCCGTATCGAATAATAGTACCCGAGGGCAGGTCATCACACCCCGAGTGCAGACTTCTGAGAGCATGTAAGACCCAGGGAGGATGGCGTGAAATGAAGTCCAGTCGAGGAGATGCGACGGAATGCGAAAGGCGGAGGAAACGACATTATCCCGAGAAAATAAAACCCGCCGGACAACGGCAGCGTTCGACACGCTTCACACATGTGAAAATCCTATGTATGAACTCCTCCGAGAATCAAACCCGGATCTCCGTGAGAAGAATGCTCTGGCCGCCATCCGCTGTCCCCTCGTAGCTTACAAATTGGATCACTGAGGTCCCTTTATTTAATTCATTGCTGACAGTCTAAGATTGGTGAGTTTTCTCTGAAGTATTACAGATCTACAATATTGTCGAGTCGCTCTACATATTACGCTATTCATGCGTACCATCTGCAGTTAAGAGCGCGTGGAAGATTAATAAACGCTGAAAACATCAATTGATTTCTACGCTTTTTTTGAAGTCAGTATGGATAAAAAACTCAATGACAATCCTGGATAAAGGTATTTGCCAACTTTATGAGTAAATATTTATCCAGAATTACTAATTCGTTACGTCGCAGTTAAAACCACGAGGATCCGGCGTCAGAGATCATACCTCAGAAGTTCGTAACACAGGAAACAATTTTGTTTAAAACGATGGCTAAAACTGTTGCATAGGATTGCTATTATTTAATTTTCGCAAATTGGCTTCAAGAAACCTACAGTTCTGAAATAATGCTTTTATCTTTGAATTATGTACCACGCACTCATAAGGCAATAAATATAACGCGAATTATTTTACTGTGTTAGCTGATTAACTGTCGACCAATATCTACTTTAAGCTCGGAGACAAGCCAGCTATTAACCTACTTACTATTCAGAATCAACATGCATTTATTTTTACCCTTTCATGTACTTTGAAAAATCACGTAGGCGCTATGTATGAAAACAATGTAATGTCTATACGAAAAGAACAACACAATGGTAGGCCTGCGCGGATGAAGGAGTTGGACAGGGTCTGTTTAAGGAATTCTCCCAGCAATTATCTAGAGTGATTGAGGGAAAAACTGGAACACCGAAATCGGGATGGCCAAAGCCGGGGATTTTACCCGGGTCCTCCCAATGCGAGGCCAATATTTTACCACTGCTCCGCCTTGCTAAGTGTTAATAAGTGCTAGAACCGAGTACGTCAGCTTTCCAACAAAGAGCATCAGACATTATCACAGTGGCTCATGTCTCCGCGGCAGTTACGATTGTTGGAAGGAAAACAATCTAAGGACGTTGTTTTACGATATCAGTAAAAATCACTGATAAATCAGATACATTTTCCATTGTAATAATAGACACGATTTCAGTAACTATACTGCGCAATTTTCGCTAATTTAAGTTAGAATTTTATTAATTTAAAACGCCTATTTCTTTGGTATTTAAATAATCACCTTTCAGTGAACGTGATATGCAGACAATTTAACTTAGCACGTGGGACATAACGGTAAACACACTTTGAAAATATGTAGGTTTTTGGAAGTTAATATACAGGACTTCTTAACTAATTTTTACAAACTTTGGGAGATGATTCTTTATAAAAATGAGGTACAGTTACACAGTGCAATTTTCGCGTAGAGCAATTCGTAAGGGAGAAATTCCCCTTTGGATATAGAATTTTAAAATTGTACGTTGGCAAAATAGCTGAACGACTTAAAATTTAACTAAAGAACTACAGCAAAGGATGCATTTCTCAAAGTGCAAAATGAATTTACAAGCGGAATCGATGAATGCCATGCATAGGCCTATATGTTATTTTTTAAGCTGTGATACAGTGCACATTTAACTTAACACATTTTAAGTTACATAATTAAGGTTGCATAATGTGTACTTTAAATTTTTAGAAATTAGTATTGTAAAAGATCCCTAGAGCACATTATTTTACGGCAAATACAAAAAAGGAAACTTACTAAAAATTAATACGATTTTTTCATATGTAAATTAAAGAGCTGGAAACTAGTAATTTCTTGAGATATATACATAATCAAAATAGAAACAATTTTCTCGTGGAGACTGTAAAACTAATTTTAGTAACGTCAAAAAATTTAAAAATGTTATTACAAAACATAGTATTACTCTAGGCAACAACACGTACGGCAAATCAGTAATAGAAGTAGGTTACATCGAAACATTAAGCACACCATTTATTTTCAATCTCTTCCTCGATGAATAGGAGACATAAAACACGTGTTATGTAGCGGGAGTTCTGTAAGTTATTCGTGAATTTCTAAAATTCTCAAAATGCCTCATGAATACAATGTATCAGTTTTTTGTGTACCAGTGTTCTTAACAAACAATATCATACCTGCGACATAGAAAAAAAATGAGGGGAGGTGTGAGTTTACACGATAACGAGTAAAGCGAGGGTTCCATCCTCGTCACCACGCGCCTTGCCATGTTCCGGCCTTTGTCTTAGCTGGCCTTTGTGGGAAGGAGCAACGCTGCAAGAAAGTGTTGGTCGTATGACGCATCCGTTTCCAAGAACTTCTTCACTTTGGAGGCGCGCGACTGCGAACCGCCCGAAAAGCTTGGAATAGCGCACCCGAGCACGACGAATCTTTCCGCGTCGAAGAACTCTGCTGCCCACGCCCTTGAGCATGGCGGCTAACACCATCACAATAACTATCGGGCGTTCTATACACCTGCATAAACATTCCCGAACAAAAACACACTAGGAAGCGCACAGAACTCAAAAATATTTTAAAGTGAAAGTGCAATAGTAATCGAGATTTTTCCTGCGCAGCTTTTCTAAAGTCAAAACTGAAACTACGACTTAATATAGGGGGAAAACGGTTGATAATGACTTAAGATTATTTTTCTATGTTATCTAACAAAGTCCAGTGTAAAATAAACAAAACCTTTAAAAAGCCATGCTGAGGAAACTGCCAAGTTTTAGAAAGACCTAAGCGAAAAAGAGCAATGATGTCTGGCAGTGCGCCTACATAGATAATTAAGGAAGTGAGATACAGAAACCTTGGGAATCAACAAACACAAGACGGTATTTTAAAAAATTCGTTATCGATCATTCACGTAAATTAAGCAATAATTACATTTCTGTTACATAAGACACAATGCAATTCAATAAAAATTCCTGATGTTCTTTCCGGTTATGTTAAAAATAGATAAATAAAATTAGGTAAAATTCTTTATTGAAAATTTAATTTATTGGAGGAAACTTTGGAACAAAGTTCAATGCAGTATTATATTTGCGTTTCGTTATCTATCATATTAGTACGTTTTGAGATATGGCAGTTTTAAGAAGCCGTTTTTAGCTATGTCCGAAGGCTTTGGATCAATGTTGACATTCTGTACTCGCCTGTTATTAATCTTCTTGTTGTACACCGGCGCGATTTCTCACAACAACGCAACATATTTGAAGTGCTTAACAGACGGTGCGTAACATTCCTGTAAAACTCAAGCACAATGTATAAATCATCACAAATATTTAAAAAGTTGCAAATAAAAATCAGTTATGAAAATTCTTATAAAAAATTAAAAATAAAACAGAACGGACAAGGCAAAGTAAGCACGGGGTGTCCAAAATTTTCAACGGAAGTATGCTATCTCAGTATCGCTAGAGCATGACTGCCACGGGCAACCAACGAATGTGTAGCTCTACGCCAGAGGTCATTCTTTCTTCACCTCAACACGCTACTTGAATAATTACCACTTACGGCACACACAATTTATGGCTTGGTTGGGTTTTAGAAAGCCAGAAATCGCGACCCAAAGATGAAGCCTTGACCACTATGACGGAGAGAACCTCAACGTTAAGTGGCAGTGAACATGCAGGAAAATATTTCGTGCCGACATACTTAACAAAACACTACTGCAAGTTGTGCTGATGCAAGCGGATGGTGGTTTTGTGAACGATCACAGACAATAGTCGCGTAGCATGGCCCTTTAGGCCCGGTAAAATGTGGTCACGAACAGCAAAACACTGCTTGTTTCACGTACTAGCTATTGGAGCCAATAAAGTTTTCTAGCTACATAGGTAAGATAAGTGGGTTTTACGTCTTGCCGACAGCGAGGTCGTTAGAGACGGTGAGAGACAACTTGGTGCAATGGCAGGAGCTGGGAGAGGAGTCGGCCATGACTTTTTTTAAGGAATCATCCCCGCATTCGTCTGGAGTGATTTCAGGAAACCATGGAAACCCGAAATCAAGATGGCCGGAACCGGGGATCGAACCCGGGTCCTCCCGATTGCGAGCCCAACGTGTTGCAATTTGGCCACATCGCTCGGTTCCAGTCATATAAGTTCTTTTCCTTAGTCATGTCCTGAGTTGCGCTCGAACCATCACTAGTTTATACATTGGACTTTCATTCGGGATGACCCGGGTTTGATCTCCGGTTCCGGCCATCCTGATTTCGGTTTTCCATGGTTTCCCGAAATCACTTCAGGCGGATGCTGGCCTGATTCCTTAACCAAGGCCATGTTCGACTCCTCTTATAATTTCTGTCATTGTAGGGGCCTACCTAGTTGTGTGTCACCGTCTCTAATGACCTCGCTGCCGATGAGATGTGAAGCCCACTTACCTTACTTACCTTACCATTAGTTCATTGGCGAAGTGTGTTCGTATTCCAAAACGTACAGGATTAACTACGCATACCCAATAAAAATGTGTTCTAGAGACCGAGATTTACAACTGGAGAATAAATTCGTTCCTTGCCTCTTGTAAGCTACTGGCAGAATAGTAGACATGTATTTACCAGTCCATACTACTGAGTAATGTATATAGTATTGCTAGAGACAATAGAAGATCGCAAGAATCTTTCGTGCCAGCGTATTTTACAAAACAGCATACGTAGTGGCGTACATCTTGCAAGATTGGAAGGTGACTACATTGTTGTTTAAATACAAATCAATGGCGACACGTAATCATGAACGAAAAACATCAGACATGGACTGAAGTCTAACGAACTATCCTCGCAATACGCCAGAGTCCCTAGCTGTTGTTTAGCACCACATTCCTTGGAACACTCCACGCTACGCCAATGCAGTAGAGGGCAAAGAGAGACGTGTACACGTACATAATGCAGTTATGCAGCGGTGTAGTGGCCAGACCATTCGCATTCCTTCCATTCTGTCACTGTTCCATTCTAGGGTCCCATTTCATGTCATCTCTCAGGGAACGACAGGCTCCTATGAGCTCCCAGGTTGAAAGTCTTCCTCTCGGGGTACGATACACTGCCCTCGGGTTCACTCCTTACTCCACATTACTAGTTATCATCATCATTCATTTTATAAACGTAATGATTTGCCTGTTTCAGAGACACAAATTTCTCAATTTATATTTTTAATATTAAAAATAAATAAAGTAAAGGTACCTTATAACCAAATAGAAAACTTCTAAGGCAATAACTATACGGCATTCTTGCTTATTTTCTTCTTTGCGTCACAGTAAAAATATGTTAAAATTTATTATAAACTTAAAAATGCAAAATGTAAATGCTCTTGCGTCGTTAACACTTTCAGAGTCGTCGAATATAATGCGGGTTGACTTATAAAGAACGTGCGTGTAGGTAGTACCTTTTAACCTATTTGAAAAGTGGCGCGGTAAGGTAAAGCATGTAAGAGGGCATCTTACCTTGGGATACCGGAACAGAAATTGGAAAGTGGAGTCGTGAGAGACCTGGATAAAAGACGAAAGCGAGCGACGAGGTAGTACGGGACGCAAGGAGATGGCGACAGCTGACACGTGTTGTCAGGCAAGGCAAAGTACGTTTGTGTGTAAGGCAGTCGTGAGGAAGAGACCACAGCTACTCCCGGCTCAGCCGACCTGTGAGTCCTCCAAGGACAAGACATACTGTACATGCGCCAGTGATCGCATTGCGCTTAGAGGCGATCAGGCAAGTGGAGAACCCAGCAAGAGTAGACCTTACCACCCGTCCGTGTGCTTCCAGTCCCGATCTCGCTCGTTGTAGCCCAATAGCACGCAAGTTAGATCTCTAACAGTATGGCATTATTGTACGTGCCGAAAGAAAGAAAGAAAGAAAAAAACTTAACTACAGATTCCGGTAAGAAATAAAAGCCAAAAATGACTGAACTACAGATGCAGGTAGGAAGTAAAAACATGGAAATTTAGACTTTGAAATGCCACAGGCATGGAGAGGAAAATGTGATTCCAAGTAACGTCTACAAAAGTAATACTATTTCATGCATGTATACAACTATGTTTTATTCCCTCTGTAACATCCATAAGTTTACTCCCTCCCCCCACCCCAAAAACACTTCGAGACACCTACAGTTTTAAACTGATGCTTTTAGCACTGAATAATGTGCAATGTGCTCTTGAGACGCCCGCCTACTGGCCGTGTGTTTGTGTGACCGAGGCACGACAAGGGCGACGTTGACCAGCTCATCTGGTGCGGTATCACCTCTACCGCAAGACACAGACGGCGGGCGTGCAGTGGTATCGTAGACCACACGCCTCATTGACACTTTCAGCGGTGACCCCTTCTTTTTATTGGTGAAAATTTTTAAGCAAAGTCCATTACATGTATCTACAGTAGATTCACACGAATCCAATGAGTAGTTTTCACACGTAACAGGTAATAAAAAAAACTGGTTTTAGCATTTTTGATGGTTTCCGAAATAATTTTTCTAACTGACGTAACGCTTTGGAACTACCTTTCCATCATCGTTTGAAGAGTGTTTTTTTTTTTGTACATTGACAATGGGCATATATGGAATGGTTTCGTAACAAACGCATTTGCAAACCCACTTAAGGAAACTGACCGTCATAGTTAAAGATCGCTGGAAATTTCTCGGGTTCAACGATCTGCATGTGCTATACTCCACAGTCATGTAGACACTCTGTCTTCATCTACTTGTTCATTGGCTGCGTCTCCATTGTGACTAGCGCGGGAGTCAGCATGAAGGTTTGCCATTGGCTCGGGGTCATCAGTGACGAGCATAAAAAATAGTCGCCCGACCACGGAAGTCGCTCGCATACACTAAACACTGAAATCTAGTGTCTCCTTGAGTAAATACGCGATATTCCGGGTCTCCAGTCATAAGTTAGTCCTAAAAATTATATTTTAAACCATTCTAACTATTTTTATTATTAATTACATGCAAACGCTGAATTTGCAGACAAAAGTTTACCAGCGACTCATCTGGAACCATCCCATAATTCACCTGAAGCGTTTCGGGAAACCATGGAAAAACGAAAAAAAGGATGACTGGAGCTGGGAATCGAACCCAGGTCATGCCGAATACGATTCTGACGTGTCACCGGTTACGTCACCTCGCTAGGTAGGCCTGCATTGTGTATAAGTCGCGAAGAAATACGATTGTGTCTACGTGTTTTGGCAGCCGGACGTTTTACCTCGCAGCTAGATCGTGCCGTGGCCGTCCCTAACTTATTACTCGCCGGCCTCTGTAGCGTAGTCGAGGCACCAGTCTACGGTGCGAGAAGTCCTGGCTTCGAATCCTGGCTCGGGTATGGATATTGTGTCGTCTCTTCGCCACATTTCACCATCATCGGTTCATCGGCTATAAAGAAGTCGTTGTTAAATATCCGTAAAACCCTCTCAGTTGGACCTGAAAGATTCGCGATTTCTTTTAGGCACACGCTACAATTCCAGAACTTGTAAGTTCGCGTCAGTTTCGAAATTGGCCCTTGACTTATCTGACATTTCGTATAAATCGCTTACCCAATAATAAAAATATAACTAAACGCAGGCCCATATGACGGCATCAGCGAGCAGCTAATGAAGACCTGTTGTGGGCTTGGATGCACATATAATCTTGGAGACTAGCCTACAGGTCAGTGAATCCGCGAATATTTCCCGTCTCTACTTATAACACTTAAGGGCTTGTTCCCGAGCTTTTTTCAGACAGGTGCCAATAACTCAAATATTTTTTAACGAAAAGTTTTGAAAAAATTTGAGTCAATGTGCAATCACACGATGCACAATACTGTGTACGCGTTTTTTTAAAATAATGTACCATTCGCCAACAAAAAACAAATAATTTCCTTCATTTTTCCTTATTTTCACGACGAAAAACGTGGTACATGGGTAATAAAAAAAAACGTTCAGTATAATTCTACAAAAAAATTCTGCTTCAAATTATAACATATAAATGTCAAAACTGTGAAGCGAAATTTTAATATGAGTATTAGGTAGCAATATAGAAAATTTTTTCGAAATCACTGCAAAACTCCGTAACAAGGCCTTAAGAAAGGGTGGTATATTGCGAAAATGTATTCGTGCCAGCATACACTTGAAAACGCTGTAGTTTCTTGCAACCTGTATGACTGGGTGATATACACCTGACACGACGTAGCTGTCTACAGACCAATAACATACATCAAATATTAAAACAGCGGGAATCTTATTGGCTCAGTTAAATAAGGTGATAGATCCACGTACAAGCGAAAGCCCGTAATCTTTGGATATGCTGAACGTACATTGAAACCAAGAAATCAGTAAAGTTTTCCCGCTATAAACCATCTAATCTAATAAAGTAATAATACTGAACGCTAGAGCGCTGTAGACGAGCACGTTTGCCGTATGTTGCCTGCGAACTTCGTCGTCGCCAGCTGGTGACTTTATTCTCTGAATGCGTGCAAAGAGCAAGAACTCTATAAACCAGTACCGGACAGCATGTGGCATTCTGAGAGAACACCGATTGTGTTTACATATCAAGCCAACATACAACTGCATACTAACTTAAGTTCGCGAATTCAATGACCTGCATGTTAGAATAAACTATCCTATGCATACTCAAGTCCCGACCATTTATCCACTAGCTGCTACTCAGTGGAACAGCAAACAACGAACGAATAGGCGGGGCTTTGAATATGCATAGGACATTGGATTCTACCCTGCAGGTCATTGAATTCGCAGGCCGCGTAGAACGACTTTCCAGAAGCTTTTGTGTCATTCCTGTTGTTTTGAAATGTGAAGTACCTAGTTAGTTTAGCGAAACGTATAGGTAAATATGAACACACCTGACACGTGGCGAAATTACACGCTTCTTGTTTTCAAAAACGCAGTAAAGCATACTCTGAAATGTGTTTCTTTAATCAATAAAGATATTGCGTATAAGTAGAGACCTGAAAAATTCGCGGGTTCAGTGAGCTGTAGGCTAGCTTCCAAGAATACTTGTGAAATCGTGTAGACAGCAGCTGTTTATTAGCTGTCCGCTGACAGTGAAATGGGTCTGTATTCATCTACAGTTGTATTATTGGCTCAGCTACTTCCAGGAAGTGTCGAGTAAGTCAACGTCCAATTGTGAACGTGATACAGACCTATAGTTGCTGGAACTCTAGCTTGCGCGTAAAATAAAACGCGAATTTTTCAAGTCTCTAGGTATAAGTAGAGATCTCAAAAATTCGCGTTTTCTTTTAGACACAAGCTAGATTTGAAACACCTCTAAGTCGGGGTCGCTTTCGCCATTGAGCCTTGACTTATTTGACACGTCATGGAATGTACTGAGCCTATAATAATGTAACAATTAAACGTATGTTCAATTATATAGTATAACTGTGTCAGAAAATAGTCAACGAAGAGATGTTTGCTTCAGTAAACACATATTCTTGGCCTACAGGTCAGTGAACCCGCGAATTTTTCCGGTCTCTAGGTATTAGTTCAGCAACTTCGTGGAAAACAGACCAGGCATTGCACGCAACATCACCGTTCATACGCTAGGTATCGACTTAACGGGGTGTAGACCGGTGAATTTACACACTTCTCCCCTTCTTTTTTCGATGTGATTTTCCACCGGTAAAAAACTAAAACATGAAGAAACAACCTCATGTGCATGTATCCTACCTGCTACTTTGAACGGCATGCTCTCACTGTGGACGAACTCAACCGTCGGTTTTCTAACTCCGCGCACTCCACGCTAATAAAGTGCTCGGCGGAAGGAGGTGGAGGGAGCGCACCGTGTTTACTGGCGCAGACACGTGTGCGGTGAAGTACGTTGGCGAGTCGCAATTATGAATGAATAGCCAGCCTGTTATGTACGCGGTGAGTCGTGATGCGAACGCTGTTCGTGCGTGTTTCCAGAGGATGACGGTGTAAAAGGCAGGAGGGGGTGGGGCAACACGCGGCCACGTATGCGGCAACGTTCACACTACATAAAACGACTGCAGCTCCTAGTCAAGAGAGCGGAAAACAGCGAACATCTCAGGTGCCATTATCGGTCTCTAAAACTCTGTATCTCATTTCATTGGACGACGTGTACTGCCACGGTTTTTTTCTAGACGAATAAAAAGCGCTCAGTGAAACACGCCAGAATTCTCATTAGCCCAGTCGAACGGAAATACAAATAACTAGGGACGGGAATTTTTGGTGAACAGACTTTTGCCCCACTTTTGTTTCAGTGCCTTACGTGCGTGCCTGCAGCTCAACTTCATGGCTATTGACAGGGTGTTTTTGTACAGAGTCGTTATCCATTCGACTGTGCCAATCTGAACACGGATAACAGCCACACATCACGTCAGTGATTTGCAGGTGTAACATCCAAACGCTGGCTGTTACGGCATCCAATCACTGACCACAAAGCAGAGATGCCGTTGCGCTCGTAAGACACTGAAACAAAGTGCTGCAAAAATCTTTTCGCGAAATTTCCTCTCTCTACAAATAACTGACGGAAGTAAAATGCCACGTGTTCAGTGGCCCGCATGTAAGACTACATTGTCCTATGCACACTCAAGCCTTGTCTATAAGTTCATTATCTGTTGTCCCAGTGAGTATAATAAACAAATGGTAGGGACTGAGTATACACAGTACAATAGATTCTAGCATGCTCGTCATTCAACTCGTGAATTGTTTCTTTCTCTACAAATAATTAAGAGGAAGGCCAAGAAAAGTTCAATACGCAAATGCTACGCCGAAACCTACCCAATTTTCAACATTTCACTTTCCAACGATCAACCACTGTCTCAATTCAAATTTTTATTTTTAGTAAATTGTACATCTCATAGACAGTGAAGTCATTAGAGACGGTCGCATACAACTGTACACAAGGATAGGAACTATGAAAGGAGGCGACCATGGTATCCATCAAGGGAATATTCTAGCATTTGCCTGTACATATTTCGGGAAAACATGGAAAAGTGAAATGAGGGTGGCCGGAACCGGAAACAGAACAGAGGTCCTCACGAATGTGAATCCAAAGTGCTACAGTAGCGCCAGCCACCTAGCTCGGTACTAGTACTACAGTCTCAAAGAAGTCCACTAATTAGTTCACTTTCCTGACCGGTGTTGAGTGTCGTTTCAAACACTAAATACCTACATCTAATATGGGCGAACCTATATTAAACGCTGTTGAGTGAATTTACAACCTTGAGCGGATAAATGGAAAAGAAGGTGTGCGTGTTCTGGAGGACTGCAAGATAGTTGCAGCCTGCCAGTTGGCAATGGACTACTTTAGCTGTTTAGCGTCAAATGTCTTGTATGAGCTGTACATCAAGAAAATTGATTATTTGTTTGGAATTTGCCGTTTTTTTTTTCAGGTAAACATTAATCTTATGTATTTGCGTATCTTAACCATGGAATTGAAACCAATTTTTTTTACCCTTGCGTGCAAATCTATGAATGCGCAACATTTTTGCTTCCTGCAATTAACAACTAACAAACCAGCATGTTTGTAAACAACCTTTGTTTCCCACAGTACTTTTCTCCTGCGGTGACGTCAGGGGGCGTGTACTTCTAGTCGTCCATTGCAGCGTGCACTACGTCTAACCATTCGACCACCGCAGCCCCGTGAGGTTCGAGAAACCCTATTATTAGAGACCTGGAAATATCGCGAATCCTTTTGAGAAGACGTTACATTTTATACTCCTGTACACGCTTACTAAAACACTTCTTTGAGGGCTGTGAACCAATAGCAGACCTACATGAAAACCCTCACTGACTGCCGCGTTACCTTGCCAGATGTACCCTGTCCGCTCACTGGAGCAGCAGCCAACTGTACACAGGGATGTAGAGTCCGACCGGCGAAATATCGGGTCTCTACACATTATTTACTGAAGGTGAAAGGTATTCAAATTTTTTTTATGCAGATCTTATTTAAAAGCAGTTGGAATGACGTTGATTATTTTCCGTTACTTTTGCTTATTTGAAGAAATGTTGGTTTTCAGTGTCAATTTTTCAAAAACTTACATTATTTGCCTCACATTTTAGAACGAATCATTTCGCAAAATTTGAAACATTTCATGAACAGCTTGTAAAGTATGTACACCAATAGCATGTATGCCGAGCGCGTCGCTTCTTTTTATTCACAGACCACACGCAGTGCAACTATGTAACAATTTAAGCGATATTGTGATGTCACGAATATTACCTACGTACGGAAACTACGCATTCAATAATCGCACCTTATTCTGCTTGCAAGTTTTTATGTGCCTTTCCTTCCTTCAAATTCCTTCCTCTCGAAGAGCACGAATTTTTTTACGTATTCAATTATGACATCTCTTCAGTCACTTAAAAAATTATGCTGAACAGGTCTGCATGAAATAAACACGAGACCGACATAAAACAAAACTGACAGTGCCGACTTAGAAACTCCGTCGTGGGAGATAAATAATCCATCGTCACAGTATTAGGAAAAACCAGTCTATGTGCACAGTCTACGTTCCAGCCGTTTGCCCACAACTTATTCACGTTACATTGTAAAGAAAAGTATATTTATTTGATTTAAAGCAAACATGGTAGTAAAATAAAAACGTATTCTAGCAAAATTGACAGACTATTTTTTGGGTCTTTATCAGCCTTTCAACCCCATTAATTTACCTAATCATGTCTTGCAGCAAAGAATAATATTTTTATCCACATTGTGCTTATATAGGCACAGTGCCCACTAAGTCATCAAGGCCGATGACATAATGAACCATTAGCAAAATAGAACTACAAATGACAACAAATCAGGTAATCAACATGTATGAAATGAAGCCCTTACGGCAGCAAGCCCTAGTCGTACCCAGATAACAACAGTCTTTCCGTAACATAAATCCAGTTCATAACACAGCGAGTCTACCTGGATTGAGGATGAAAAACTACGTCCTGCATCAACTGATACATTAATCAACTACTACTTCATAACCGACTATTTTATTAATGTTGGTGCAAAGCAAACAAGAAACCACGTTTAGTTATACACATATCATATGGTGTAGTGTATGATACGATAGTTCAACATGGAC
The DNA here is from genome assembly GCA_003012365.1 of Medauroidea extradentata. Taxonomy (NCBI): domain Eukaryota; kingdom Metazoa; phylum Arthropoda; class Insecta; order Phasmatodea; family Phasmatidae; genus Medauroidea; species Medauroidea extradentata. Next base: position 28,076 of record PNEQ01007402.1, on the reverse strand, counting down.
TAATTCGCAATACAAAATACTATACGTAGCGGAAAATACTCCATGAGATTTAATTTCACTCGTATTTTCGTTGTGTTTCCGGAATCACTCTTCATATGAGGAACAATGCACAAAACAAAAATGGTAATTAGCATAATTTCTATAAACAGCTATCTACGTTTTTGGCTTTAAAGCGGATGGGAGAGGGCACGTGAGTTAATAAATACAATATATCTTGTAAACTACAAGCAGAAGACTCTCCACGAGTCTCTTACTCTTTTCAAGTACATTATATTCATTAACACACGAACATAGTTTTCTACAATATACTATTAAAATGTAATTAAATTGGCATTTCCTTTGGGAACTAAAATTGGGCCGTTAAGGCCACGGGGTCCTATTTAAGCTGTTTTTGAGAGTTGAATTTTTTAAATCTTGAAAAGGAGCCGATATCACAAAACTGTTACATAGAAACGTTGAAAACTGTTCGTACTATGTGAAACAATTTTTTTTCAAAACATAATTTTTTTTATAATTTTGGCGAATTATCGACTTAATTAAATTTATGATCTTTTAAATAACTAAATTAAATAATTAAATTTTCTTAATGCTCGTAACTAGGAAAAATTATACAAACCTATGTTTAAAAAAAAGTTACGTGGAACAAATAATTCCCAAAATTTCTATATAACGGTTTAGCGATATCTGTTTGCTTTCAGGTTCTAAAAAATAAAATTTTCTGAAATAGAATAAATAGGGACCCGTGGTCTTAAGGGATAGTGGCATGGGCCCCTGTGTCACCCAAGCTATCTGGACCACACTTACAAATGTGGTAAGACAGAGCAGTGTCAGTGTGTAGCGACAACCAGTGACACTCGCTCAAGCGTAATAAAGCAAGGCAGATGTGTGTAGTGGAGACATACCAGGCCGTGTTATTCCCTGGAGTAGTGGCCGCACACGGCGGCAGTCAGCAGTCTGCTTGGTGTCCAGCGAGGGCGAGCAGCGGGCAAGGCCGGCCCCAGCTCGCAGAGTGGCGGGGCCGCTGGAATGGAATGTTGGCGGTCAGTCGCGCTCCAAGTCTGCCCGCCGTAGGAGGCGAGGGCGGCCAGCTTCTCTTGTCTGGCGGCTTGCTGCTCCAGTGCATTCACTCCTAGTGTCGTGTTGCCACTCAGCCTTGACCTCGCTGCCCAGTTGCATTCGTCCTCTGCAAGCAACCACAACAATTACACTTTACTCTCTCGCTCTACACACATTCCTTCCTTCCTCGCTGTCTACCTACTTCAACTACATTCCACCATGTTTGAAACAAACGTTCACAAATCAAACTAATATGCGTGCCTGCAACACAAAGAAAATACATGCTCGACGGTTCCGGTATGGTAGGGACCCTAGATTTTTGCTGCCAACTTGTTTCAGTAATTTCCGTGAGCATCTGCCGCTCTGCTTTATGGTCAGTAATTGGATGGTATACTAACTCTCGCGTGTCTCGGGGTTCAGCCCGTAAATTGCAGACGTGTGGTGTCGCAGGAACCTTATTCTTATAAACATGACCAAATGAGCGACGGCTCTGCTCAATGCTAATGCTGCCAATAACGGCACAACAGAGCTGCAGTTGTGAACGTAAGGCGTTGAAACACTATGGTTAAAGATTATTTCCACTTTGAATCACTGGCTCTAGCGCTGTGGTACTCGATGTGCTTGCCAATGTCGCCCTTATGGCTTCCTTGTTCCCAGCATTCAGATGCGAAAAAAATAATCTATTTAGCGACCGTCTTTACGACTATGTCCTGCAAACGCGAACACAAAATATTATGCTCAGGTAAAATACATTCTAATCTATATTTACTTAATATAAGTATTATCTACAAAAATAGAACTTTCTAAGCTACAATGAAAGTTTTTAACGTATACAGTATATAGAAATAGCCTACAGTAGTAGCGGATGAGCTGTTGGAAGGCTGGTAGTCTAGCACTGTATACAATTGTATGGAAGTTGTTGCTTATTCGTGAGTGGTAACAGAAGATTCAGCATTAGCCAGTCAATCATGACCATTATCTACGCCGGCGTGTGCATCAGCAGTGCAACCCTACCTAAACCCATCACCGGCCGCCCCTTATGGGAAATACACAATATTTCATCCAGCATGAACAATACAAGTATTGAGCGCTATCGCTAGGGAGACTGATTTATCGCGTGAAAAGTTGACTGTTAGAATTCAATATACGCACATTGTAATTATTTTTAACTGTAATGACGATTATTTAAGTTTTAATAGTATATGTACAATGACACGTAAATTTCCATAAAACGGTTTTATGCAAGGAAGGGAGGGCAACCGACCGAAACAAAATAATTCACATAGAAGAACAGTGCCACGGGCTACGCCAAGATATGTATAAAACACCTCATTTAATTTTTGTACTAAAAAATACTGACTTGTAAAAATAAAAAATTGCCCCCATTTCCTGACTTTTTTATTAATGTAAAATGTGTTTTTATACACAATCTGATCAGTGTAAATAATTAATTAATCTCGGTTAGTCAGTTGGTTTTCCCTTCTTGTATAAAACAGTTTTACGCAGATCTGGACCTTGACATGCCACATTGTACGAAAACTATTGAACCTAAGCAATTTTCATATAGTACAAATTGTCAAAATGTATGCCTATAAGGCAAGTCATATATCGTAGAAATATAAAACTATTAAAATATTAGGTCTATACATTGGGCCTCTATCTCTTCATATGTTTTGCAGTGTACACAACGTAAGGCAAAATCATTACGCCTCTGGATGCAATTAGGTGTTTAACAGAACAATGTTCACAGCTTAGGCTGACATCATATAAGATAGTAATGACCCCACGGAATACGACTGGACTAACAGCCACTACATTTCAGGCGTGCCTATCATGAATTTAAAGCTTTCTTCTCTACTGCCGAAACAGTTCAATGACCTTGAATTATTTACACTACTTGTTTTGTTCAAGACCAGAGTCTCTTCTCGTCTGAGGACACGGTAAGATTGAAATCCCCGAAAAGTCGTGACAACTCGGTTTTTTATATTATTCCTATCCAATCTTTTCACGACTTCCGCCCCATCCTGCGAATTCCTAGTTTTTGTATGTTTTTTTTTTTTTTTTTTTTTTTTTTTTTTTTTTTTTTTTTTTTTTTTTTTTTTTTTTTTTTTTTTTTTTTTTTTTTTTTTTTTTTTTTTTTTTTTTT
>PNEQ01007402.1:0-24774 GCA_003012365.1 Medauroidea extradentata | reverse complement strand
GCTGCAGTTGTACGAGAACTGTACAGGTTTTAGGGCTCGTCACTTCCGCATGCAAGGTGGCGCTTATTATAACTAGTAGTCACAAAACAATCAGTAGCCAGTAAATGTTTCATGGTGACTGTAATCGGAGTGTAACAGTATATATTACTGAGGGGATGAATATAAAGAAGATTACAGAAACTGCACTAAATCAAAACATCAACAGTCCTTCTAATTTCGAGCTGAGGTCGCCAAGAGTATATTCCAGACCAGTAGGTTTCCGAAACTAAGCTCACAAAACATAACATGTCTGTGTGTGCCATTTTTACATGTAGGGTAAGACATGAATTGGAGCCATTTCCCCATACTAGCCCCATCAGGATAAGTGCTCATAAAGCCATTGAACAGTACTGAGCTCTCTAACGTTACCAATCAGTACTAACCGCACTTAAGTTTAAAACAACCAAACCAAGAGAGCGCTATTTCTTATATTTAACACCATTCTAGAAATACTTCGACACAACACACATTTTATTGACGCAAAGAAAAGCTGTTTGAATGCTAACCACTGAAAAATAGCTTTTCTGAAGACTATTTTTTTTTTCCTTCAAAATATGCAACAACGGCAACCAAATTTTCTGTTACTATAAATTTCATTTACTTGTAACATATATGGTAAAGTTATGTAGTCTTGCATGTAGTCTTGGCTTCCGGGCTGGAACAGCGTCGTGCTGGCACTCAAGAAGCCAAGACTACACGCCTGACAACGGCCGCGGAAGCCTGCAATCTCTTATCTATGCTGCAATCTTTATATGGTAAAGTTAGTTGAAGATTTAAAGGGTAAACTATATGTTCAAAACAATATTATCTTTGCTGACAGTAAATTAAATTGTTCTCAGAGAAAACTTTTAAAGGAAAAAATTATTAATATCAAATATGTATTTTTAAAGCTTTCCTTGTTGCGTTATTTTTTGCTGAACAAACTACTGCAAAATAAAGTCGGTTAGTAGTTACAGTCCAACTCGACCAATGCGGGTTGGAATAGGATAAAGTCGGATTTTATACGTCCTAGCAGGGAACTGGCAGATGACCACAGCAGGAAGACTGGAAGTGCAAGTTCACGAAAAAAATATTTTGTTGTGGCTACAAAATATTTTGTTAGTATTGAGACTGCCAAAAATGTTTTTTTTTTTGTGCTCAACACAAAATCATTTTGCTGTCACCACTACAAAATTGCGGTCACCTAAAACTAGTTTGTGTTTATACCACTGCACTTTTCTACCAGTGTACAGTCGTGTCGTTTAATGGAATTTAACAAGTGAAATGTAATTAAGTTGCAGCTTACATATTAGACGGCAAGTAATTATACTGCGAAGCGGAGAATAATACTATTATAACTAGAAGATTAGCAAGTGACAAGTTGAACCATGGCATACAAACTGGCAGCTGAGCAGTAGGTAGTAATGTTGCGGCATTTAAATTGCTAAGTTGCAAGTATATAGCATGAATATTGGCAGGTGACAAGCAATCAATCATGTTGCGAGATGTAAATTAGCAGATGTAAAAGTAATTGTAGCGCAACACGATGGTTGACAAGTTGCGTGAGTAAACACGCTGTGTGTTTGTAATGTATGTAGCGTGTATTACGTACAGTTTTGTTACCCATTACAGCAATACAGCTCTAACGTTAAGTTATTGCACACTTTTAAGCGCATCAATGAACAAGGAACTAATTCCAGTCACCTTGATAAAAACACTAAACATGGCATTGAAAACACTTAACATACACGCTTCAACTTATTGTGGTAATTATGATTCTACTAATTCCTGGCGAGATGTGAAAGAAAAATAAATCCTTATTACACTCACTGCAAATATTTGCAAACAGTGCAAAAAAGAGTAACAATGTAAGCCGTGTCAATAATATCTACAATGTTGTATTTCAGGAACTTTTAATTAATAGTAACAAGACTAAAAATTAAAATTTTGAAGTGATAAGCAAAGTAATTAGAATGTTGGGCAAAAATTCCTACCATATTTCATCTAAGTCTGAAAATCTTCTGAAGTACAGATAGTGGCGTCCATCAATGATCCAAAAAATAAAATAGTGGCGTCCACCAACAATCGCATAATTGGGCACTTACATTTGTCTTAATGACACATACTTCTAATTAAAATCACTATAGCATAACATAAAACAACAGGTAATGTTCAGATGAAAGGTTAAGAGAGAAGTTGTGACATAAGAAGCCACTTTATATAGGACGTTAAAAGGAAGCAGCAATCTTAACGCAGTACCTAACAAAGAATACCCACACCCTGGAGTAACCCAAAAAATGACAAGTCCCTTTATGGACGTGGTAAGTCATGTGATTAAATCCCTCTTGTCGCGCGTAAACAAAAGAGCCACTGTTATTCCAAGAGGCGGCAAAGCGAACACAACTGAAGACCACATGTTAATAATAACAATAATGATAAAAAAATTGTGGTCTGAAACAGTAGTGTGAAAGTTATATGTTTATTTTTATCACTCCTGAGGTACTACTTGGATGACTATATTTTTTGTTCTCGGCAAGACCGACCGCACTGCTACAGGATCTCTTAGTCTGTTTTTTCAATGTCCTGATAAATGAGAGCAAATAAATATTTTTTTTGCCTAAAAAACTAAACTAAAAAACACACTTACCTACTAATCTTTTCTTTTGCATTTTAAGTCGTGTAGCAAGTTAACACTCACCTCATCTTAATGCAGAAAATTATTTTAGCCAATCGCGATATCGTGATAGATGAATGAGCCTCACCGAATATAACGTAACACGTAAATAACCCCTATCCTTGCTGTTGTCAGAGCTCTGGGGCAGACAACTCCCTTAGCAATATCTAATCACAGACCACAAACAACTGGTGTGCACGTAATGAATTATAACAAGTTGGTGCGAAAATATTTACGCGAAAAATGGATGTCGCTACTTTATATATAGAACCCGGTACACACTATCCACTAATCAACACTGAATTCCTTACTTGATTCTGTACAAGTAGCAGTGTTCACAGCGTTTACCGCAGCTACGCTGGTTCCACACAGATTTACAGTCACAGCCCGTCCTATTTTTCATCATAGTGTATGTCCACGCGCATGCGAAGTACACAAGCAGGGTTGCCCATAGGCTTTTACGAAAATAAAATTGTTTCCTACTGATCACAAGACCGTCGGATTTTTTAAAACATAAATAACAGAGGTAGGTTTCACTTCTTTGGCTACTACACGCGTTCCATGTATGTAAAATAATTTTCGGGAAGTGTAGAGTTACACTTCATGAACCAACATCACACATAATATACTTGTATTCATTACATGGGCGGGACTTCAGCAGTTTTGTTGGGGTGGAAAATAAAGTAACACCAATCTTGCCAATAAAGAGCCCCGCGCCCCTCGGAGACGTTCCCTCCAGAGGAATTTAATTTTCAAGGTGCAAAATGGTGCTATTTAAGCAGTTTTCCAAGTTATTGTGAGAAAGGTAGTATAGGTAAAATGTAGGGTAAAATTATTTTTGATTGTTATAAAATTTTTTAGGGTGGGAAGTGCCTCTCTCCTTGCCACCCCCTCCCCCACGCCCCCCGGGGCTCTATCTCATTCCGCCTACGCCTCTTTATATACCGAAACGTGTTAGTAAGCACTGACATTGTGTACACAACACATAATGTTTAGTACAGAATTCTCAGCCTATGTTTATGAAGATAATGAGATAATTGCGGATATAGTGTACAGGGCTTACATCATCATGGCGTGTAAGGCGCCAGTGGTACATCAGCATGCGTGGACGAGCACGACACGCTGTGAGCGCAGGCGTGTGTGAGGTGTGTGAAAGTGTGGCAGTGTTGTGTCACCTGGACAATGTCCAGAGTGCAGGTCATGTGTGTGTGTGCGCAGTGACTCAGGGGACAGTCCCCAGGTCGACACACTCGCTGCCAGGAACACGTGCCCACACAGCACTATACCACACTGACTGGTAAACAACTGCCTGCACACTCAGCTGAGCTCCTGCTGTAATTGACGTGCTGTGACGCTTTAAACGGTGTTTGGACACCACTTCAGTTATAATACCTCTGTTCACGCCGTTTATTTCAAAGTGGCCGGTTTTAACACCAAGACACTTGGCGCGGCCGTATGAAGGTGTTCACGCCTTGGCGTTCACGAGAATAATATTTCTAAACATCGAGTCTTAGAAAACTGTTATACATACAATACAGTTAACGTATTAACCTTCTCCACCTTCCACACTCTTTCGTCTGTCAGATTTAACTCCCACTTCCGTCCTACGAAAATTTACTGACGCATTTTGGTTGGACGTCACACGTCATACATTGCAGAGATCTCGACCATGACTTTTTAACGAAAATTAATACGCATATAGAAAATTTAACTTTATTTTCAAGTATTATTATCTGTTTATTTTAAAAGGATCACTCCAGCTATAACTTTATTCTTCCGGATAAAAATTGCCATTCGACGTAAATCTCTTGAGCGAATGAAAAACATTCAAGCATTTTTATTTATTTTTCTCCAAATGAGCACTTTCAAACGTTGGTGTTTTTTTTTTATGTAGGGCTGCATATTCTCAGAAGTGTACAGTGCTGATGTATGTACCGTACACCAATAACCATGAAGGAACTACCTGCAGCCAGCATGTCAGTGGATGTACAGCACTCGACAACTGCAGCTCTACCTAGCAACAACCAGGTCGACGTACTGTGTGTGTTAGGCCCCATCTACAATGACACGTACGCGGATACGGATTACAAAAAACGTAAACATGAGTTTTTCCGAGTCGCGTCAGGTACACATCAATCAACGCGTGTGAAAGCGGATGTGAACGGATTCACGAAACATAGTTGGCCGGCTGCCAATTATTCCGTGTTCAGGAATTCGCGTGGTCAATAGGAACCCAGTGTTTGTTCATTACGTTAGCCATTTTCTTTGTAGACTTACGGGGATACTTTTCACTGGTGTAGTTAGCTGCAATTTTTAGACCGCAAATGTGCACAACACGCAATAATTCGCGAAAATAGGGTACCGTAAACAGTGGTTACCATTGTGTGACTGCAGGGGTGCTTTTGTGATAATCAAAATGATTTACTTTTAGGTTATTTGAGTGAAAACTCAAGTATTTTACAAACTAATTCTAAAACATAGTTTCAAAAAAAATTTTTACTAAACTAGTACAAAATTAACATTTTAAGTGACACAGTTACCCACATGTCACAAAGTATTACGATAAATAATTACGTTTTGTTATTGTGAACATGTAATATTAAAATCATTAATGCAACATGGTTTCCACGTATCATTGGGCTAATTATTATAAAATGAAACGTCATTTGACGTTAATTTTCGTGGCATTGGTAAGTATCCATCAAACCTAAAATATTACAAGTCAATATTTATTGCGGTTCAGTATGTACCGCAGAATGGACATATAAAAACTGATGCGTACAGGCCTTGTTACGCCGACAGCAGGGCGTGTGGATGGGATGAGCCACCTCACTCAACACACCCAATATAATCAGTGGTCTCCAACTACTGGAAGACTACAGGGAATTCCGCGGTGGGTGCAGCAGGGTGTTGGACGCCGGCCCACTCTCTCCCGCTGTGACGTGGCCACCCAGGGTGTGACATTACCTCCGACGACAGCTCGTCGCCAAGCTCAGCGCTGCAGTCAGTACATGCAGCACGTCTCGTAACTCCTCCTGCCCGCGTGCTGCTATAAATACTGACCCTACCCTGCTATCAGGGACGGAATTACCATTAGGCCCGGACCAAGGACGCAACTTTCATGGGGGCACATTTTTAGCGAGAAGAAAATGTCAATTTAATGTTATCATTTCTTTAACACCTTTATTATTATTAAAAGAAATTTTGAAATAAATTAATCATAATTGAGTAAAATAGCTATTATGTAATTACTTTTATTGATATTATTAACAGCAAGAGGACGGCGCTAATAGTTTTAAATAATGTGCTGAAGAAGGGAAAAGGACCCGAGATGGTAAGGTAGGATGGAAAAGAGAGGCTGCAGTGCCGCTGAGACTCAAGATACTAAGGCGCCTAGCTGCATATCCGGTCCTGACTGCTATGTCGCTGTATATTTATTTATTTTATATATATTACCATTTATTATTTTTTAAAAACTTACGGAATTTCTCTGGGATTGTTTTCTTACATTTTGTCACTTTGTCTTTCTATACTAGTTCCGTTAACAAAACGTGAGCAGTGGCATATATCCACAAACCAATAAATTCTAAGAATAAGGTTATTACGAGACATACGTCAACGGCGACCAATCACCAGAGAAAGTAAAAAATTCGTGGGTTCACTTACCTGTAGGCTATAGGTTCTGTAAATATATTCATGCACGATTCGATATTAACTGCTGATTGGCTGCTTAGTGACGCAGTGGCACATCGTGACTCAGCCTGCACTTTGCAATTTCTATGTTATTGGCTCAACGCCCATTAGTTGTGGATCAACATCGAAAGTGACACGAACTTACAATAGGTGCTCGAATTATCGTTTCAGTCCATAAGAATATGAGAGTTTTGCAGGTAGGTACCTACCAAACACACAAGTTTACAGATAAGGTAACTCGAAAGAAAATGCCAGTCATACAGGTTTCTAACGTTTAGTTTATTATTAGTTGAACTTTCATTTTAAGAAACTTATAGCTGATCACAGACATACGCAAATATACAACGAAAATAGTATCCAATCGTAATATATATTTTTTTTTGCAAATTCCGTAAGCACATTACGCCCCCCTCCTCCCCCGAGTTACCTAACACACAATTTGTTGCAATCAAGCCGTGACAGTAAAATATAACATGAAATGAAAGGGTCTCTATCTATAAAACAACTCTGCCTGTCATTAAAGTGTCAGCTGGTATCGCTCAGTTTGTTCGTGCGCTGGAAAGTATTGGCTGAACTGCGGGTCACCATCGTCAAACAACATTAGTTAATTATTTTTTGCTCCAAATAAAAAGTTGACAAGCACGCCTACTTGTATGTGAAACTATATTATTTAAAGTATAAAAATTAGTGTTTGTTTATCTTCTATGTGTGTGTCTATGCCATTCATCCGATTGCTATGAAACTTGGGTGGGTTGTGCGTGCACTCGCGAAGATTTCTGCAAAGAAAAAAATATTGTGAGGAGGAGGGCGGGAACAGAACGGAGTACCCAAAAAAATTGCGAAAAAAAAGAAGAAAAGAAAACCTTTCGTGTGTTGTCGTGCCGGCGAAAATTTCTGTCTAAAGTATTTAACTTAGGGGAGGGGGATGCAAAACGGGGTACTACATAGGGTGTTACGAAACGGTACGGCCAAACTTTCAGGAAACATTCCACACACACAAAGAAATAAAATATGTGATATGGACATATGTCCGGAAACGCTTAATTACCATGGTAGAGCTCAATTCCTTACATCTCGTTAAATGTCATCGTAAAAAAACATTTCATACAGACACTGTTTCAATTACCCAATTGAATGTTTCGGTAGAATGTACTTTACTTCCTAGGCACACCGCCAGGTGGACCACTTGACGGAAGGTAATCGTGACTGCTTTGCGTCTTCAACTCACAGTCCACATTTCCTTCCGTCAAGTGGTCCACCTGGCGGTGAACCTAGGAAGTAAAGTACATTCTACCGAAACATTATTTTGGGTAATTGGAACAGTGTCTGTACGAAATGTTTTTTTACGATGACTAGGGAAGATGATTTATCGCGGGAGTAACTTGACTGTTTGCTAGGTTTCAATGTACGTTCAGCATATTGAAATATTACTGGCTTTCGCTTGTACGTGGAGCTGTTGCCTTATTTAACTGAGCCAATAAGAATACCGCTGTTGTAATGTTTTATGTATGTTATTGGTCTGCAGACAGCTACGTCGTGCCAGACGTATATTACCCAGTCACACACGTTCCAAGAAACTACGGCGTTTTCAAGTTTGTGCTGGCACGAAACATTTTTGCGATATACCAACTTCTCTAACAATGACATTTAACGAGATGTAAGGAACTGAGCTCTACCATGGTAACTAAGTGTTTCCGGACATATATTGCATATCTTCTTTCTTTGTGTGTGTGGAATGTTTCCTGAAAGTTTGGCCATACCTTTTCGTAACATCCTGTAGAGGCAGAACGGGATACCTAAATACTTCTGTGACAATTTTAATTTTCAGAATGTTTCTAAAACTGTCATTAATGACTCTATAAACTAAATTTCACTTTTTGGCACTTTTAAAAACTGTTTTTTTTTTTGTTTCAGAACTATCACGTATTCTATTGAAAATCCCGCGAACCAAGTCATGAGAAGCAGCTAGTAATGCATAAAACCGTCATTAGCTACTAATCATACAAAGAAAATATTTTTCAGCTGAACTACGACAAAATACTAGGTGTCGGGACTCTCATTGATCCAGTCAGATGGGAACTAACTCACAAATAACGCAAGAACGTCACTGCTCCAAACAGTCAGCATTTTCCGAGATGAATCAACGTAAGGTATAGCTCGCGACCCATACGTGCCTGTGTTTAAGTGACGTAACCAGGGTTAGGTCAGCCTATATAGGAAAGGGTGAGGGGGGAGCAGAAACTTCATGTACCGCGATAGCCAAGCTCGTATCATTCAAATGCAAAAGATATACAGCATAATGAACAAGGTCTATAAAATTTTCCATCGTTTTCCAGTTGATAGTTCTACGACAAACATGTATGCATACACTAGCAAAATGAATAGCGTATAGAGATCAGACTTCTGATTTGCGGCTTGTAGGCATCTGCGGAATCCTGAAAGACGCCATGAAATAAATCCCTACATTGGAGAAGAGAAACCTGAAATTATTTCGGAAACCCATAGGAAAACAAAACCAGGATGGTCGAACCAGGAACTTAACAGGCGAGTCCCGCTACCACAACACTAACTCGGTTCATTTTACTTTCTTGAATAAAAAAAGCTTAAAAAACGTGTTTTCTCAATTAACTTTCCCGATAACAAGTCCTGATACGTGCTGATACAGTGCACAACTCTATTAACACAATTACGCCAATTTGATAAAATCCGAGATTTTCTTGTCTGGCTATCCACACGCTAAACTTCTGACAATAATGACACTCAATTACAAGAGACATATGGTGTATAAACACCCACTAGGTTACATATCCGGATTCATTGGCGTAGCCCGTGGTACACTCTAAATTTGAATTAGTGAATATTCACTGATTCACGCTGATGGATGGAGCAGTTTTAACAATTTGAATCAGTGAAAACAGTTACTGTTTAATTAATGAATACTCGCTAATTTCCTTTAAGAGTGCCAACATCTCACAAGTGAATCAGTGAATATTAACCGGTTTTTTTATTTCAAAAACTGTTTTCACTACATGGAATCAGTGAAAAATTACTGGAAAATCTGTGGACATTCACTAATTAACTTGTGGAATGTTGGCACTGTTTACCGGAATCAGTGAATACTCACCGATTTCGCAGTGGTTTCCCACTGATTCAATCTGTTGAAACTGCTCTATCTATCGGCGTGAATCAGTGAATATTCACTAATTCAGATTTAGAGCATAAGTGTTAATGGCCCGGCTGGGTTGACTCGATCCTTCCCCGAATTCAATCGCCTGCTAATTCATAAAACATATCTATAAACGTTCAGGCTACATATATTATAGTAAAGTATGTCTTATGTGATAATTATATTTCGGACAGTTGTGTTCATGTTCCTTTTCACAGCTGTAGTCATGGATTAAGCAGTTTTTCCCTCTTCCTCTAGTGATTTTTGCATGAACACACTCAACTGGCTCTCAAAAGTGTGCAGTACAACAAAATGGAAAGGATTATTATGTAGAAATGTGTACACACGATAGTCTTCTGAACTGTCAAAAACTGAATTTATTTGAGACCGACTTTAATCGTGTGTGTTTGAAGGTTAGGTTATACACTCCGGGCCTTTATATCTGACTACCCGCATTGAAGGATCGTGAGCATGTTACAGTTGACAGACTGGAAAATCGCGAAAATATATAAACTGTAGTATCTCAATCGTGACACGTGCGACAGTTTTCTGGCCAATCACACACGTTCTGTGTTAAAACTGTACGGTTCTAATTGGGTCAGTTGAAGAGGGACTCAGTGATTCATAAACGATAGCCAATATAGGTACAAAACCTTCAGTGTTATACATAGCATGTTGTAGCCTAGCTAACAATCAACTTTTCCCGCGATTTACCAGTGTCTCTTAATCAAAAGTCCCTCATGCGCAGCACACAAACTGTCGGCCAAACGCAGAAATCAGATAATACTGACACTGGAGTCCTGTACTGTACGGTTATAACACGAAATTACTATTCTCTAGATATCCGACACGATTACACACAAATTTACTCATGGATAGAAACAGAAAGAGGAATCGGCCATGGCCTACTCTAAAGACCCCAGCATTCACCTGGAACGATTTCCGGAAGTCATAGATAACAGACATTAGGATGAACGGAGTCGAGAAACGAATCGTTCCTCCCTAACGTGCATTCAAAATGTTAACCGTCACCCCACTGCGCTCGATACAGCAAGTATTTAGTGCTAAATGAAATTGCGAAAAAACCTAGATGACTGGAATTTTAGATTAGATAAACTTTCTCTATTTCAGATAGTAATGAAAATGAAATGTTGACAGACACTAATAAAATGCTTTACTGTAATAAATACACCAATATCATAAACTATACATTAGAATTAAAGTATTTTAAATACTTGTCATTCCAGGAAACTTTTAAAACCATTAATGCAAAAACATGCTTGTTGTACTGTAAGTATTCCCAATATTTATAAAGATTTAATATAAATGCTTTATTAACTGTACTGATAAGTAATAATCGTAACACTGAACTGATTAAAGATTTGTGTAGTACGAAACTGGCAGTACTTACGTGAGAGAACAGAAACAAAAGGTACTTAGGTAGTTGGTTTGGTTAGAGGAGGGGAATAAATACTGAGATAAGAATGAACTCATCTTTTAGGTATTCAGAAACGTCCCCTTAAGAACAAGCTCTCTAGTTTCTGCTTGTTAGCGATATTAATTTTTTACGTCTAAACAAGAGCAGATATCACAAATCTATCTAGCAGTTTTGTTTAAAATCGTATTCTCCATGTTGGCTGATTTTCTTCAAGGCAGTAAATACTGTGGTTTTAGCTAGTTAGGTAATTAACGAAATTATGTTTGATTGACTTTTTAGTCGAAACCGTAAAATCACTTGCTTTGAAAAAAAAATTACTATCGTGGCAAAAACCATTTTAAACAAAACTGGTAGACAGATTTTTGAGATCTGCTCTTGTTTGGCTTAAAAAATTAATTATCGCAAAAATAGTATAAACTAAAGAGCGTGGCCTTAAGAGGATTTTCTGAATGATTTTAAAAACAATGGGAATAATTTTCCTCTGCAGGAGCACATTTTTCCGTGTTTTTATTTTAGTTTTAAAACTACTGAAATAATAATAATGGGTGATGACACCTAAAATAACCGTAATTCAAACTATGAATCGGATTCATTGTCGGGCGCAGTAATGTCACACATTTGTCAAACCAACCTTTCGTAAACTAACTTGTAATAATTTATAATATTGTATATAAGATATTGAGATATTTTATGCATTCGGGTCAGTTTAATTGAATACGATACACAAGTTGTGTTTACTGCTTTGATATCAGACTGACTTATGGTGACAATAACTGATACTAAAACATAATAACCCGTTAATGTATCTAGAGGGCAATATGTCACACATATTATGTCTGCGTACAGGCGACGCGACGAGCCACGACACCTCCCTTCCCCCTACTGCTGTCCCTGGGCGAGGCTACAAGCGAGGCTGCCTCCTTCTCCTCCCCTCTTCAGGTTACATCACTAGCTGTCTGGGACTCACGGAGTCACCATATTAAATCATTTTGTTTTTTCGCTCTTTAGAAATTCTGAGAACAATTTGTAATTCTGCGATTATACCACAAATTCTATTTACTTTACGCTACAGTACAGTTACTGCGATGTAGCTGTCGACTTATATTTACGACCCAATAAGTGTGACGATTGTTTTATATTCATAATTTTCCGGACTGGTTGCGGCCTACTTACACATTACAAGCTCAATAAAAATGCACGTACTGTAGGACTAAGTAAATATAATTGGCTTTGCAAGCACAGATTTAAACTTTTTCTTCTCAGACTTTCAAATAAGCGGAAATAAAAATATAAATCAATATGGCGACTGAAACCGAGCCTTAAGCCGTCCTTGAAGGGCACGCGCCTAGGCCATCAACGAAAGCCAACCTAACAACCTTGAATCTTCTGGTTGTGGTAAACTACATCCTGTCCCACCCACGAGCTGTAAGAATGTTCTTGGCATCGTCGCAGTCGGGTATAAATACAGCCCCAGGCGGCCGACCAGCTGAGTTATTATAGCATTTATCCTATGCGTGTGAGTGGCGAAGAAGACCTCGAAGACGACGTTAGAAGAAGGCGACGAAGACAAGGAGCGGCGCGGGATCAGTACATAATGTGGCGACAGTGAGAAGGCGGCGAACAGTTGGGGCATATTCTGGATGGTGCAGTTGTGTGTGGGACGGACGAGCAGGTTAGACTATTACTGTAAATAGTGAGATACTATCACAGTAAATAGTGAAAGATTTCAGGAAAGGAAAGTTTTAAGAGAACAGCGACTAATGTAATCTAAGGACTGTTTCGTGTGAGAGATAAGACAATTATTGATTGTATACTTAAAGGAGGGATTTTAGATGTTAGGAAGAATAACTGTAAAAAGTAATTGCAAATATTGACCCATAGAGTTGCATATAGTACATAATGATTTTTAGTACAACTATACATTATTCTAATAAAATGTGTAATAAATTACTAAATTTAATTATTTTATTTATAAAGTTCTCCATCCCAAACCGGTTGGTTGTTCGCAAGACAGTAAATTGTAACATAACTGTGAAGACCTTGTTTTGTTGGCCACACACTATCTACATCTGGTCGTACCAAACTAAACGCATAATGTAATATGTAGGCTAATACTGTTTTCACAGTGATTTATTAAGTGTGTGTGTGTCTATATATATAACGATAACAGCACAAATAACGAAACTACATGGTCAGTTGAGACACCACTACTCTAACAATAATATGTTATCTTTACGGCTAACAAACTGATCTCGGAAAGTATCACACAGTTCAGAAAATCTTACAACTAATTAAATTGGCTTACTTCTCAAAGTGCTCAAAATGCCTACTTTCGCCGATATCTTCTACCGCTACCATTTTATATTGCAAGCCCCCAAGGACACTCTTAGAGATATTGGCCATCACTGACATTTATTATATACATGTTGAGAAGAGAGTTTTCTCAAAGTGCTTCATTTCCTTCCTCCGATGCTCCATATTCATCGTCATGGTCCTTGCATAGCATGGACAGTACTGTAATATGTCACGCGAGTTCTTTTTTACATGAAACTACAATACTTGTTTCCAATGTATTTATCTACTAAAATAACACACACTTCAAGCAATGTTTCAATATTTTATACTACGTAATGTGGTACGTCTATTAAAAACATGTATTCGGAGCCCCTCAAAATGCCTGACAATGATTTTTTAAATAGAATTTCATCAATTTAATTAGTAAAACAGGGTCACAAAGCATACAACTTTACGTCATAATTTTCATAAATTAAATTACAGCGTCATCATCACTTATACTCACGGTCAATATTTTATGGCGAGAAGATTTTTGCCTCACTTTGTTTCACGTCTGTAATTTTCCAAGGCAAGTGAGAGTAAAATCATCCAATTACAGACGATGTAGCAGATCTGCAGACGTGCACATAACACATTGGAGCCAAATGTTGCAAAAATCTTTTCGCCATAAAATCATGGCTCTATTTATAGCATCATAATAGAAGAAAAACAAGTATAAAATACCAGATGCCAATTTAGTGCACTACCCACAAAGGCGCTGTTCTAAATACGTATACCATTGTCGTCAATATTGCCTTTTTACTGCTCTCAGTGGGTAAAAAAGAATCACGCGAGGACTTCCCGAAGTGCTAATTAAATCTTTCCACTCAACCTAATAAAACTAGCTCTTATTACCTAACAGTTCTTGTTACACACCTGCAGGAGCAATTTGGACACTAAAGGATCACCATATCACAGAAAAAACAAGAAGTTTCCAGCATAACTAATGAGCCTACTTTCCTCAAAGTGGGTGCAAATTAACATTGGAAACTAAAATAGTTTACATAGTCTAGGAATATTAAATGATAATATTGATTTAGACGCATGATACACGACACTTACTAAATATAAGTTAGCTTGCTAAGTAATGTATGAGTAACCAGTTTAATAAATTAGATAAAATTTTATCTGAGATTTCTTTCTACCATAAAGATAAATAAAAACAAGCCGCCGTTTTCAATATATTACAGATGGATGAAAAGCGTATACGAAAGTCAAGACAGTTTTGTATGTCCTATGTGTAACATGTGTGATGAAATGCCGAAAAAAAAAAATCCTAAAATATGTATTACTATGCTAAGAATTTATAACTATTAACGAAATGCACAATATTCAGGTCAACTTTTATGTAGTATATGTGTACCAAGTCTGGTAAAATTCTGAAATATATTTCCTACGATATGTTAAGACTATACTAAACATATAAAAAGGGCAACTATTGCAAAATATGAACACAGGATAAGCGAAATACACAAAAATCAAGTCGGTTTTACATGTAAACCAAGTTTTGTGAGGAAAAAAAGAGAAAAGTTTACTAAGATATGGAAAACTATGCTAAAAATATAAAAATTGCCACTATCTTCAAAATATAAACACAAGATGAACGAAAAAACACAGAAGTCAAATTAGCTTTGTATGTAGTATGTGTGTACTAACTTTGGCGAAATTCTGACAAATATTTTCTAACATATGTAATACTAAGGTTAATTCTACAACAGGTTAGAAAGAAAATGTGTTTTCTTATGGGAAACTTTGGCACAGGGAAACTTTCTGCCGCTAGTTTCGCTGCAATAGCATGTGGACCACAAAAATACGAAACTGTATTAAAAATAATTTTAAATAATCTTGGAAATGACATAAGTCAATTAACTTAATTTTAAAGTGAAAATAAACCAATTTCGCGTTATAGATTATCAACTTTACGCAACTTAAAATTCAGGAAAGCTTTGTGATTGGCCAGTTTGTACCCATTAACGATACTAGCGCTCAATTTTTCCTGTGCCAAACTTGTAACATTGATCTTCCTAACCTGTAGTAGAAATAACCTTAGTAATACTACGCTAAAAATATATATAAAAAAATAACACACGCAAAACGAAATAAACAACGTCAGCATTGTATATTGTGTATGTGTAAAAATGTTGGTGATATTCTGAAAAATATTTTCCAAGATATGCGATACTGTGCTAAAAATATAAAAAATGGACGCCAATTTGAAAATATGCACACGGGATGAACAAAATACACAAAAGTAAAGTCAATAATGTGTGTGTACCAAGTTTGGTGATATTCTGAAAAATATTTCCTAAGATATGTGACACTAAGCTAAAAATATAAAAATGGCCGCAACTTTGAAAATATACACACAGGATTAACAAAATTCACAATATTCAAATTAGATTTGTGTGTAGTAATGTGTACCGAATTTGGGCAAATTAGGAAAAATACTTCTTAAGATATGAATACTATGCTAAAATATAAAAATGGCTGCCATTTTAAAAATATGAACACAGAATGAACGAAATACAAAATGTTCAACTCAGGTTTGTATGTAATATTTGTGTCTCAAGTTTGGTGGAATTCTGAATAACATTTCTTAAATAACCTGATAATATGCCAAAAATATAAACATGGCAGCTATTCTGAAAATATGCACGTGGGATGAACAAAATGCATACTATTCAAGTCAGCTTTATACGTAGTATACATGTACCAAGTTTGGCTAAATCCTGAAAAATACTAAGATATGTGATACTATGCTAAAAATATATAAATGGCCACCATTTTGAAAATATGAACACAGAATGAACTAAATTTACAAAAGTAAAGTCAACTTTGTATTTAGTATATGTATACCAAGTTAGATGAAATTCTAAAGATAGGTAGATAGGTAGTTTGATCAAAAAAATTTAAATGGCCACCATTTTGAAAATATGAACACGGCGTAAACGAAATATAAAAAGTCAAGTCAGATTATAAATAACTATATTTGTACAAAGTTTGAAGAAATTCGGTCGACTGGTTCAAAAGTTTTTGGGGAAACACACACGTGCGCGCGCGCGGATACAGACACAGGCACACAAAGACAGAAAGATGATCTCATAAGCCTATTTCTTCCTTCGGAAAGTAGGCAAACAATTAGAGGGATTGGTAAAAATTAATCAGGGTGCTGTACAAGACCAATGATGAGTAAGTCGTGCCTTATGCTAGGGCCTTTGAAGAGTCGTCAGTTTACGGAAGACAGGCTGGTGGAAGTCGGTGTCGAGGGTCTGCCGTGGCCAGCTCGCTCCCCAGTTACTGCAAATCACAGACGTGCTGTATCACAGTAACATTAGTCTGACTGGTATGTCAAATGAGGAACATATTTCCACGAAGACACTGCTATAACAACGAAGCAGAACCACAGACTAAGTAGTAATACAGACGCGAAATTACGAGGCGGCTTATTTGATACGGGCGAACTTCGCTGCTTATTGGTTGCTGGAGGTTGTTGATACCAGCCCCGTGTATGTTTGGCGCCTGCATGTTACTACAGGTTTCCTATTGGCCTGGCTGCCGGCTAGTAGGGCAGCTGCCTTACGCTGGCTGGCAGAAGACATTTCCACCATGTTGCTGGCCAGAGAAACAATTTTTCTGGCGTGTGTGACTGAGTTCGCCGGTCTACCGGCCGTTTCACTTCTGTATTCCTAAATATTCTGCGGCAGAACTGCAGGCATTACTAACACAAGTGGTTGCAGAAATCTCTTCGCGAAAATCAGGGGTGTCCCTAGGCACAATGTTGACATCTCAGCTAAGCGGTCACTGCATTCTCCCCGTACTACGCGTGTATTACAGAGCAGAAAGCACGTGGCGCTACGCCTGAGCAAGGACCGCTGCAAGCGCTGTACTCCAAGGAAACCTGGTAGAACCGGTGCCATTGTCCTTGACGGCTGCACTACAACTCGTTCGTGCAACAACACCAACCGATACCAACGGTTCACGGTTAATTGAGCACTTTACAAACCGGTCTCCGGATAAATACGAACCGCAGCTGACTTTTACTCTCAAATAAACACGAATTACTTTATATAGTTAAGGGCCGGTTTCACCAACGAAGTTTAACTTTGCAATAAAGCAAGATTTACCAAACTCGATGAAGAGTTAAACCTGAGTTTAAGTTAGAAGTACGTTCCACCAACAACACAGCAAGTTTAAGTTATCAGAGATTAGTTAAACTTAGCTTAAAGATGGTTTGTGTGAGTTGAGTTATCGTAACTGTTTCGAAACTACCCGAACACTTGTCGGAGATTACCGAATGCGTGTTTGTTTATTGTTTGTACAGAAATTATTTCATTTGGAAACTTTGGTACAACGTTCTTGAGGGGAAGGGGGAGTGTTTCCACCATACAATCTAGGGGGCCTAGGCACCCATGAGTGATATTGGTGCAAATCCAGAAAAAAAGACCAGGGGAGGATGGTCCAGCAAATATATTTTACATTATTTAATTTCTGTAAAGGCACATGTTTATTTACACACAATTGTTGAATTATTTTCTCGTCTGTATATTTTCTGTTAACCTGAAAATAACATGATGTGAAACATAACCACATTTGTATCATAAAAGTGAATGGACCGATTGTTTTGACAAGCGGAAACGTATTCGGAAGTTTGTATCGTCATATTCGTCTAAATAATGATTTCTTTCTCGAATCCGGCGAGGCCGATAAACAGAAATAAAGTCTTCATCGTCTGTATTGTCTTCAAATACTAAATTATACTTTGATCGCGCCATTTTATTTTGAACTTAAGCGAGATTAGCGAAGTTACCCGGTCAAAATCGAGCAATTAAAATTTAATCTCGCTTAAGACGAGAAAATCAAGTTTAACTGCTTGGTGAAACCCAAAACATGTATAATCGAAATTAAGTGCCGATTAATCGAGACTAAATCACTTAAACATGGTTGGTGAAACCGGCCCTATAGAAATTTAATGTCTATTGAAGTTAACTTTTGTACGTTGAACCAATTAACAGTACGTGCATTTTATAAGAGTTGAAACGATCAATTTCAATCGCAGTCTAAATCACGTAACATTTAACTGAGCACAATGCACACTTGGGCCACATGTCAAACGTACAACTTATTTGGAACACAGAGATGTGAGCGGATAATTTTTTTCTTTCCAAGCAAGTCGAAAGAGATTTTGCATTACTGCTAACGTCAGAGCAATGTCATCTATACACGCTTTTATTAGTTCACCTGAATGCATACTAATGTGTAATAGAATATTTTCAATTCAACTTTCAGCCACGTACAAAGTCCGAATTACTTGAAATTTTCACACGCATTAAGAATCGATGACAATTCAATAATTGCATAGTTATGGTTTGGTATTCTCACACATTATTAAAAATTCAATCTGGAAGCAAGAAAATAAAAAAAATTAATAAAAATTTCTGAACATAATATTTTGAAAATTTTTAAAACACGCTTTTATTCAAATTCAAAATATACGCAGTATTAAGTTGTATTTTAGCGGAAGACAAGTAATGTTCGTAAAATGTTTTAGTATGTCAGGAATGTTTTATTGAAGTAATTGTGAAACAGTGTAACTCACGCTGAGAGAAAAGTTCAGACGACTAAATAGAAAATCTGCCGTGTAATGTTTGGCTTGGCTCACTAAATATTTGTTTTGCTGTAAGTACATACAAGAAGTTACTAATAGATATAAAACCTGGGAACATTCATGATCGACGACCGTACACAGAGACTAATCGTTAATGCATGAACTATAGATAAGTCACTGCATGCAATTTACACAGTATTACATAACTGAACGTAATTATTTTTCATCTTATAAACAGAACAGTATTTTGGACATACGCCATTGCGGGCGAATGTTACCATATTGCAGAAAAACCCACACGGAAAAAAAAAAAAAAAAAAAAAAAGGAAGGAAAGTCGGTAAGCTGTAGTAAACAAACCAAACATATATAATTCCTGAAAGGAATGTAGTCATATCCCAGATGACGACACAAGGATAAAAACAGATTCAAAACAACACAAAATTAATTCCCAGGTTAGAGGTACGTCAATTTCGCAGACACATTCCAGGTCAGGTTGAACGCCAAAATGTATGCTTCATAATCACGTGTGTGATTAGCTGGCGGCTAACACGAAACGCATTTGACTACTACAAGGCAGTAGTAAATAGGAAATAATTCCTAGAGCTAGAGCCCACGATTTTTGGTGAAAAGAATTCTACAACAGTTTGTTTCAATGCCTTACGTGCACATCTGCAGCTATGCTTTGTGGTTATTGGCAGAATGTAGGCGTGGCTCATTTGACTGTGCCAACAGGAACAACGTTACTGCGACACCACACGTCTGTGATTTGCGGGTGGAACCATAAGACGCTGACAGTTAAAAATAACCAATCACTGGCCATGAAGCAGAGCTGCATATTTACACACAAGCCATTGGAACAAATTGTTGCAGAATTATTTTCACCAAAAATCGTGGGCTTTAGGCTAGAGCTCTCGCGTGCTACTCGCTTGTAAGGTTGTAAGCCAATGAATAATCGACTGTGTCCAGTGCGTGTACAGGACTGAGAAGTCTAGGCTACTGCCGGATGAATCCGCGAAACTGACGTACCTCTAAATATAGTCGACTGGAGAGAGACGAACAACAAACAACAAAAGGCAGACGTGTCGTTTCTCTCCAGTCGACTATATTCCACTTGGGAATTAATTAAAAATCTCTCACTCACTCTAAACACAATAAGTTGAACTGGTGACTAAATATAGTCGACTGGAAAGAGACGAACAACAAACAACAAAAGGCAGACGTGTCGTTGCTCTCCAGTCGACTATATTCCACTTGGGAATTAATTAAAAATCTCTCACTCACTCTAAACACAATAAGTTGAACTGGTGACTATATATAGTCGACTGGAGAGAGACGAACAACAAACAACAAAAGGCAGACGTGTCGTCGCTCTCCAGTCGACTATATTCCACTTGGGAATTAATTAAAAATCTCTCACTCACTCTAAACACAGTCAGTTGAACTGGTGACTAAATATAGTCGACTGGAGAGAGACGAACAACAAACAACAAAAGGCAGACGTGTCGTCGCTCTCCAGTCGACTATATTTCACTTGAGAATTAATTAATAATCTCTCACTCACTCTAAACACAATAAGTTGAACTGGTGTCTGGCCCTCAAGGATAACTTAAACTTTGCTAGGATTAATCACGGTATAACAAATGCAGCTATAGACAGTTTTTCCGAGCGTAAAAAAACCGAATAGCCTGTATTAATCTACCCCGCTAACCAGCAGAGGTCGAACAGCACTAAGGGCCTGTATTATACCTCTATTTACACCTTTAGTTAAAAGTTAACTCTCGGTCAGAGTAAAAAAGTGTATTATGACGCGTAGAGAATGCTAACTAGAACTCTTAGCTATTAGTCAAGTTTACTGCCGCTTGATGTGATAGCTACACACTTATCCATTAGTTAAGGGCGCTGCCTACCTTGAAGCCACGGCGGGAGCAAGCATAGGGTTTTACAGGTTAAATAATTTTCCACCTGGCTCAGTAACGGTTGAAGTTACATATATGCCACCAGTGACTTTTTTGTTCGTCTCGGTGCCGCGTACATTGCTATGGATCGTGTAGGCAGTTTTTTTTCAATTCCCTGAAAATTGTGGGCAAAAAAGCAATTTACACACAAAAAACACGCGAAAATTGCTATTCATACTTTATTTTCTATGCAATTTCATTTACGTAGCAATATTCTCCTTTTCTCGGCGCAGAAAATGGTTCTTGTCTGGAAGCAATATCACATAAGGTGACCGAGTGCCATTGAAAATGATTTAACATGTAAAACCATATTCTTTCTGCGCCAGGACTCCGAAGTAGGCAGCGCTCTTAAGCTTCGGAAATGGCGACCCTGTCTTGTTTTCGTCGTGATTGTTTAGCAGTTTTGAGGTTATTGTTTCCGTATTATGAAATAGATATAGATCAAGACATGTTTGAGAGTGATACAGATGTTGAATAATTAGAAAATATATTGTTTAATATGCGCAACTGATTTGTGAATTTCGTGTACATTTCGTTTTGTATGTATGGTAGTTAAGCCTATTGTTTAGTAGCTAACTATACATGTGGCTTTTGTCGTTCAGGGAATCGTAGGTCAAACTGCCAGTAATAAAAAATTCAGTACTTATGTTATGTTGCAAATGTGCATGGCAATCGTGGAACTATGCATGGTCACATATTTACATAGCCTAGGTGGTTTGCAAGTTTAGTGTTCACTGAGGTAGGTTAGGAGTATACAACAAACAAATTATGTCAGGTAAGAAACAGTGCATTAAAAGTCTCACGAAAGACTTTAAACTAAATGTTTAACCCTCTCATCTTACGAAAATAAAGATAATCCTAACAAATTCACTCTTAAATAAAATGTAATGTGGATTCAAAACGAGTCGGCAGAAGATGTGATATTAATAAATGCCCTCACCAAGCAAGGAAATTAGTGGGAATATTTATTTCGCAATTTTCTATACATACTGAAACAGGTATTTTTCGCTATTTATTTACGTCAACACTAGAATAAAATATGTTTAGCACATACCACGGCCGTAGAAGTACAGGTCTGGACATTCGCCTATCTACCACTGTATTTTGCTTGACCACCTTGTTGTTTGGCTGTAGTTCACCAAGCTACCGAGAATATTGTGTTTTATTGGCGCTTCATTTAGGGCGGTCGGACTCAAACTCCGCCCACTTTTTTCCATTGTTAAATTTATAAAGAAAATAAAGATTCCTGAAGCCTTTTCTTAAATTTGTGAGCGAAGGACGTATTTCATAAATTGATAAAAATCACGTTTTGATAAATTATGTATCTTAATGGAAAGGAAGTGGGCGGAGTTTGAGTCCGACCGCCCTAACTGAAGCGGCAGTAAAACAATATTCTCGGTAACTTAGTGAACTACAGCCAAACAACAAGGGGGTCAAGTTTCCAGGCGAGTGTCCAGACCTGTTCTTCTACGGTTGTGGCACATAACAGTTGTAAAAGTAAACATTGCATGTGACATCAATAATAGTTAGCCTTGCAATATAACATTCCTAGAAAATGGTGCTTTTTATTGTCAACTCCCGAAATAGCAAACCAGAACTATTCGTATCGTTATCTCAGAGATAACTTAACTATGGAAACTTTCATAATACAGGCGGACTGATTTAACTATTAGTTAGCTTAACTAGAAAATAGCTATTCCACAGGCCCTAAATGTAACGTCCAATGGATAACTGGACCAGTGTGACGAAAATACCCAAGCATGCGCAGATCACAACCTACACGAATTCCGGAAACAAAGTACTACGGAGGTGGAGTCAATCCAAAGTTGCACCTACACATTTAAAACATAGCCTATAGAGCTAAGACACGTTAAAATGCACTAGATTCAGTTTCTTGGACATTCATTCAATTTGCAATGGAGTATGTCCAAGAAACTGAATCTAGTCATGCACTTCCATTGCACAGTTCTTTCAAAGATCATACGTTAAAATGCAGATTGCAGATTGAAAGAAAGTGATCATCAAACTTTCGCTCCTCAACTGTACTACGCTGTTTGTAATAATGAAGCAACGCCAGTTTGAAAGCTCAATTACTGATGCTGTTTAATATCGTCGCCAATTTATTATGGAGAAAAAAAAAGTACAGGCTTGGACTTCGGATTTCGTATTTTTGTGTTAGTTAGCTTGTTAAAAAGCGTGCAGTATAACGGTTGCAATTCTTGCTGTATGAAAGTGACCCAATTGGTTGAGAAGACCCTGGCGAACACTATTGCAGGTCCAGAAAGGGGAATAGAGATTGGACGTACATAAAACAAGCATTGTTGAATTTTCATATTTTTAGGTTTGTTACAAAACAATACATTGTATTAAAATAAAACAATACATTGTCTTGAAACAGTCACCAAATATTACAACCGGCTAAGTTTTTGAACTGTAAACCAGTTTCTGGGAGAGAATTTGAATATTGAAATCAAGTTTCTCAGAATGAAGGGTATACAGTAGTCTTCAAGGTCAAGGTAAAATAGTAGTGGCAACCTATGGAGCACAGCAGTGCACCCGACAGTACAACTTGCAGACCTCATTATAAACTGGTTCGCTGTCACTAGCAGAAATGTCGTGTATGCCGTGTGTAAAAGAAGAATGAGTACATTGTAAAGCTAGCCATAGTCACGCTACATAGATCACAGATGATCGTAGACGTGGCTGTGGGCGAGCCACACGTGGCAGGGGCACAGAGGTGCTCGGCACACGTGCGGCCCGGGAGGCTTCTACTGGGACCAGGAGAAGATACCTGCACCTGGCGTGGCGACTGGCCGCTGGCAACTCCAAATTTGGACACTTCTCATTCCGAGTCTAGCCGCCTCGCTGACCTTCTCCTTCGCTCTGCTGCTCTTCCGCCCCCACTCCTCCCTCTTCATTTCCTTATCGCTCATCCACTTAGTAGTCCGCTTTACTACTCCTGCACCTCTTTCATATCCTTACCAGACTTTTTTCTGTCTTTCTCATCTAAACGATCCCGTTTCCCCCCGCCACTTCATTCCGACGCTTCTCCACGCGCATATGTCACTCCTCACCATAGAAACAACTATATGTTTTGTCTATAGCTGCTTAAACATTCGATATTACCTTGTTTTATAATTTATTTGGTTAAAGTAATATCGCTTTCTGTACCACGTAGTTACGAGTTGTTTTGATGATAATTTGTCTTGTGTGTTATGTATTTTGTTAAACTCCTCGACTTTGTCTATACCAGGGATTCCCAACAAAATTTTCCCAAGGACCACCTCGTCCAGGTGCTATAATGCCGAGGACCCCCGCAAATCCCTAAGGCCTAAACGGTAAACCAAAAGTTTAAAATTAAGGTTGACACTCTGAGAAAAAAGATGGCTCTTAAAATTTGTTGTTCAATTTTGTCTTTATTGTTATTGTTTCAGTTTAAAATGTGTCAAAAATAAATAAAATCGAATGTTATAAAATATAAATGTCATGATACGTGAAATACAGAGTACATCCATCAATACACAGTTATCTTTAATTTCAGTTGCTAATGAGAAGAAATGAATTTGACCTTAGAGTCCATTATGTTCGGTTCCAAACTTGACACTTCCACTCTGAAATCTGACCGCACGTCGAGCCGATTCCTGTACTTATTTTTCATGAAGCACATGGAGGAAAATGCTTGTTCACACCCATAAGTAGTTGTAAATGGAAGGATCTTTTTCATTGCCTTATCTCCAAGTTCTTTGTAGTCCTTGCGTGCTATTGCCCAGAAGTCTGTAATTTTTTCAACATTAAAAACTGTTTTCATTGTACCACAGCTAGACAGATCCACAAGTTGATCTTGTTCTTCTTCTGTGAGGCCTTTGATTTGTTCTATTATTTGACAGCTG